>APFE031254861.1:0-31182 GCA_000404065.3 Pinus taeda | reverse complement strand
TGGCACATTCTATATATTGTATGTAAACTATTTGCAAAGGGTTGGTTGGCTTGTAACTTCTGGGAGACTGTGGGAAAGAAACTATGTTTCTTCATTGTATATTTTTACAGAGGATTAATGAAAGGCAGCAACTCTGTTTCATGAAATTCATGTGGTTGTGAGTGTAGCAAATGTGTCTCTTATGTTTCATATGTATCTTGTTATGTTTCATAATTCATTTCATATTCATTTCCAGTGAAAGTTTCTAAGTTAGATAAGGTAGAATTCAATTTTATTGCTCTGCCTATGGGAAAATTTCATGTTCAGTGTTCTTTCTTCTATTGAAAAGGATTCATGTACTAATGCCCTTTTCACTCTCCTAAGCAATCTCTACATTCCGCATTGTTTCAAACTAAATTGCTGGACTCTCTGCCTGTCTTGCCTCACGAAGTAGTCTGTGCCTTTGTATTAAATTCTCTGTTCATCGCGGTCCATTGGTCCCATACCATCCCAGAAACACAGTCATTCATAAAAATCACTTCTTATATCCATATTCACTTACTAGACTAAGATCAATACTTCATTGTAAGTCATCTTAGACCGTTTCATTTATCTATTCACTGAGTGTGACTCGGAGAGAACCCTTTCCTGTTCTGGTAGGGCTAGCTACCAGACTGAGCGTGGTTTGTGGTTACCCTGAATTTTGCCTTCCTTCAACCTAACGCATATTTAGGTGCTAACACCATGGTGAACTTAATAGCAGAGGATTGACAGTTAAGGTGATTGAAGAAGAGATCCAACTCTTCTTGGCCATGGGACTAGATGACATTAGTGTCATGGACATACCTTTTCCATAGCTTGGGTAGGAGACGGGCTGAGGCTAAAGCTTTGTCTTTGAAATCTTCCATAAAAAGATTAGCGATAATGGGGGATAGGGGTGAGCCCATGGCAACACCACATGTTTTTTCAAAGAACTCACCCTCGAAACAGAAAAAAGTGGAAGTAAGACAGATCTCAACGAACATGCAGTTGACCTAAGGCACGGGAGAACCAAGTCTTCAACATTAACAAAGCATGCGGAAAACACCAAGCATCAAGTTTGTATTGAGGAAGCCAAGTTTATTTCCAAGGTTGCGCAGTTCCATCACCGTAAATTCAGGGAAGCCATTGAAATTGAAAGGAAGCCTAACAATATCAATAGAGATGACGACTGGAAGATCAGTAGTTGTTGGATCCCTGCTCTTTCTTCCTATTCTAGTCTTACCCTCCCTCCCCCTTGTCCCTTGTCTGACTTCTTCTATTTTTCTAGGTTTCCTCATTTTTATCCCCTTTTTTTATCCCTATCCTTCTCCATCATCCTGGTTTCTCCTTTGGTTAATTTTTGGTCATGTTCTCGACCATCTTGTTTTCAGTTTTTTGACTCTCATTCTATTTTTTATTAATAACATCTTATCATTAAGATCTTAATATTATCATCCGTAAAGCTATTAGATGGATTCTCTTATAATTTTTAATTTTATGTTCTTTACCATTTCCTTAATCGAAATTATTAATTTTGTTATTTTTATTTATTTATGTATATTTGTTTATTTGGTTATTTTTTATATTTTAACTAACCCTTATAAAAATAATAATAATATAATAATAATTAATATATTAAAATAATATTAATTCCTATTATAAATTATTATATATAAAAACTATAAAAATAAGCTAATTTCTCTTGGATGGTCAAGTCATCGAAAAAACTTGTATCCTAATGTTCATACACCTTCCCCTATCCATAATGTACCTTATTAAACACTTCCCATCACTAAAAATCCCCAAATTCCTCATTTTCGCGCAAACCCTAGTTTATTGCTACAACTTGGCAATTTTCTGGGCTAGGCCTGTGTTTTGCCTTTTCGGACCCCTTCCCCTCACTCACTTTCTGAGATTCCACTTTCCCATACTTTCTAACATCCCTTCCCACTTCCCTAAGTTTTCTCAAGAATTTAGAAGCCCCCTATCCCCTTCATTTCGTTTCATTTCGGAAAATCCCTTGTCCCACACATCGGGATATGTTTCACTCAAATGATGTTTCTCAGCAATAAAAGATGAATTTGGGAAAACTGAGAGAGGAGTTTGTCCAAAAAAGTCCAAGGAAGAAAAACCTCCTTCATGTTTTACACAGGTGTCATGGTTTTAGAGAAATGTCAAAAATACAATCGCCTCAGGACAATTGATGCACCTCTGAAGTGACCTTGGAAAAGTCAAGTTTTATCCTAGCCTGGTTGGTCAAATAACTTGCTTGATATTTTAAATGATACCTAGACACAACGAGCTTTCCAAAGAGCTATCTTGAGCTAAATTTGGAGTTGACGAAGGCATTCAAAAGTTTACTGCAACAGCGCCCTGCCTTTAGGCAGCCTCATTTGGTACATTTTGACTAGTCTTGGAAGATTTGATTTTTGACAGGTCAAATGAACTCAAAATTGCCAAATTCCAGTTGGGTTGGAAATTATACTCAAATTCCTTTCTAACGAGCTATCCTGCGCTCAATTTGGACACCAGGAAGGCCTAAAAAATTCACCTGAAAAAGGCTGCGACACATTGAGAGAGCGCGGTGCACTGGGAGAAAATTTACAGTGTAAATTTACATTGGTGCGACACACATGGGAGGCGCGGCGCACAGGGCTAAAAGGCCTGAAATTCATTGAAATTTCTCCAAATTGCCATCTATTTGCGTGGATTTTCCAAGTACGGTCAACATCTTAATGTTTCATCCATTTTTGTGCTGAGTGATGGTGGTGTAAGGGTGATAAAGGTTGAAACAAAAATTCATACCCAACACAAACAAATTTGTTGCCAGGGTTTCCGAGCTCACAGTTTTGTCACCAAGGACTCTCCTCCTTCCCCATTCCCCCTTGTTGCCTCATTTCCTACCCCCCACCAAGTTGATCAATCCTACATTACATTCAACATCCCAAAACCCTAGCCCTTATTAAAATCTCCTCAACCCTATATAACTAATCCCAAAGCCTAAACCTTATTCCCATATATAAAATCCCCCTCCTCTCCCTAATTAAAATTATCCCAATAATTCTCATTCCTCAATATTGTTTCCCCTTCCTAACAATCCCTAACAGTCCCAGTTTCATTTGTTTTTTCCCTTGGTGGCAAAAATTGAAATACAACACCAAAAAGAGCAGTTCAAGCACAGTTCATACACAACAGTCATCTTGTCTTCAGGGTATTTTTCATAGCAATCATAGCATCTGAGCATTCATTGGACTATGAGGTAGAAACCCAAAGTGACTCTCCCTTGGAAGAACAGGCACCTTGGAGGTCTCATAAGAGTGGCAGACATGTTAGAGAGGAACCGACCACCCTTACAAAATTGCAGGCCTGCCCTCTTGCTATGTCCTGTTTTCAGTTTCAGTCATGCTATGAGTTTGTGAAAGGGTTGCAAATGTTCAATTTCACCATGAGTTGGCTCGCATATTTGTTCTACATTGGCATGGTGCTCAAGTTACTTTGGCTGGTGTTACTTTCACACTTACACCGGACTCTATTTCATTAGCTATCGGCATGCCTAATATGGGAGAGCCAAATGGAATATGACATCCTGGAGTAGAGGAACAAACAACTTGAGGATCGACAAGCTGAGATAGAGTTGCAACTGATCAAGGAAAACCGGCAACACATCATGGTAGCACAAGGTAGACCTATGGAGCAAAGAAATGAGGATCGAGAGTATGTTTTAGAGAAAGTGAACGTCAACTTAGAGACTGCTGGACAAGGCCGACAAGGACCATGCCTTGCTAAGACACATGGCTTTCCACTACATGGCGCGAAACAAAGTGTGCAAGGCCTGAATCAGGAATTTGAAGGTAAAATTGAGCAAAGAAACAAAAGAGGCAAAAGAGGCAAAAGAGAAAGATCAGCTTCGAATCTTGGTTGAATCTTCTGTGGCCCAGCATAATGCCTCTTAGAGAACCTCCATCCCAAATTTCAAGGAATTTGGGACATTTTTGGTCACATGGAAATTTTTTGGTCACAAACACAGGTTTTTTCTCCCTGTGCGCCGCGCCACTGGCGCGACGCGTAGGATTGGGAGCTCCAAATTGGAAATGGCTTGCATTTTTGGATTCAACATGAAAAATCACGACTACTGGTGCTAGAGCAAGAAATTTGGGCATGATTTGAGTCTCCAGGAGGTCAAAAACACCTAAAAATGGCCTCTTTGCCCCTATTTTGACATACAGGAAGCAGTCTTAGGAGAATGAAGATTTGGAGGGGAAAATGAGCACCCAATTCACAAATTCCACTTGGGTTGGAAAGTAGACAGGACATGCTTTCCAACAAGCACACATGGGCACATTTTGGACTCCTGCAAGTGCCTCAAAACTGGCCCCAAAGTGGCACGATGCATATAGGAAAAAAAGCCCAATTTACCTCTGTTTCGAGAAATTTTGATTCGCGACTTCTCCAAAGTGGGCTCGCTCATCTACACTTCATGTTTTTGTCACATAAAGCAGCATTTAAATTATTTTCACTCCAGATTGGCTTCTATCCAAGTGGAAAAGGAAGGCAAACAGTCACCCAAGCCATTTGTCATGTTTGTGACGCTGCACCTGTAGCTAATGGTTGGCTTTCCACCTCCATTTTGTAATGATTCGAGTAACTCCCCAACCCTTGGGCATTCTATCCCTTCATGGCACATTCTATATATTGTATGTAAACTATTTGCAAAGGGTTGGTTGGCTTGTAACTTCTGGGAGACTGTGGAAAAGAAACTCTGTTTTCATTGTAATTTTACAGAGGATTAATGAAAGGCAACAGCTCTGTTTCATGAGATTCATGTGGTTGTGAGTGTAGAAAATTTCTCTCTTATGTTTTCATATGTATCTTGTTGTTTCATAATTCATTGCATATTCTTTCCAGTGAAATTTTCTAAGTTAGATAAGGTAGAATTCAATTTTATTGCTCTGCCTATGGGAAAATTTCATGTTCAGTGTTCTTTCTTCTATTGAAAAGGATTCATGTACTAATGCCCTTTTCACTCTCCTAAGCAATCTCTCCATTCTGCGTTGTTTCAAATTAAATTGCTGGACTCTCTGCCTGTCTTGCCTCACGAAGTAGTCTGTGCCTTTGTATTAAATTCTCTAATCATCGCGGTCCATTGGTCCCATACCATCCTAGAAACACAGTCATTCATAAAAATCACTTCTTGTATCCATATTCACTTACTAGCCTAAGATCAATACTTCATTGTAAGTCATCTTAGACCGTTTCATTTATCTATTCACTGAGTGTGACTCGGAGAGAGCCCTTTCCTGTTCTGGTAGGGCTAGCTACCACACTGAGTGTGGTTTGTGGTTACCCTGAATTTTTCCTTCCTTCAACCTAAGCTAGATTTAGGTGCTAAAACCATGGTGAACTTAATAGCTAGGATTGACAGTTAAGGTGATTGAAGAAGAGATCCAACTCTTCTTGGCCATGGGAATAGATGACATTAGTGTCATGGACATACCTTTTCCATAGCTTGGGTAGGAGACGGGCTGAGGCTAAAGTTTTGGCTTTGAAATCTTCCATAAAAAGATTAGCGACAATGGGGGATAGGGGTGAGCCCATGGCAACACCACAGGTTTGTTCAAAGAACTCACCCTCGAAACAGAAAAAAGTGGAAGTAAGACAGATCTCAACGAACATGCAGTTGACCTAAGGCACGGGAGAACCAAGTCTTCAACATTAACAAAGCATGCGGAAAAGACCAAGCATCAAGTTTGTATTGAGGAAGCCAAGGTTATTTCCAAGGTTGCGCAGTTCCATCACCGTAAATTCAGGGAAGCCATTGAAATTGAAAGGAGGCCTAACAATATCAATAGAGATGACGCCTGGAAGATCAGTAGTTGTTGGATCCCTGCTCTTTCTTCCTGGTCTAGTCTTACCCTCCCTCCCCCTTGTCCCTTGTCTGACTTCTTCTATTTTTCTAGGTTTCCTAATTTTTATCCCCTTTTTTTATCCCTATCCTTCTCCATCATCCTGGTTTCTCCTTTGGTTAATTTTTGGTCATGTTCTCGACCATCTTGTTTTTAGTTTTTTGACTCTCATTCTATTTTTTATTAATAACATCTTATCATTAAGATCTTAATATTATCATCCCTAAAGCTATTAGATGGATTCTCTTATAATTTTTAATTTTATGTTCTTTACCATTTCCTTAATCCAAAGATTATATTTTTATTATTACTTTATTTATTTTAGTATATGTTTATTGTTATTTTTATTTTTAACTAACACCTTATAAAAATAATATAATAATAGTAAATTAATAATAATTTAAATAACTATTAAAAATAATTATTAATTCTATTTATTTATTAATTTTTTAATAAATAATTTATTTAAAAAAGAGTAAATTACCTTTTACTTGACCTTGAATTTTTAATATTAAAAAAAAAAAAAAATTAATTAATAACCAATAAAAATAAAAAATAAAAATAAGTAAATAAATAAATACATGGAGACCCCTCTCCTTAACCTTGATTGACTTTGAACTTAAATAATTAAAATTAATTAATACATTATTACAAAAATTGATAATGAGTTATAATATTAAATTATTGAATTTTAAAATAAAAATGAAATATTACATGATTCTATTATTTAATAAATTATTTAAATTATTGAATTATTTATTACAAATAGACCCACAATTAACATTAGAATATTATTATATATTTTAGTCGTTTTTATAGCCGTTAATGGTTATACCTAGCCGTTTGGAAGAGCTGCTCTCCCTATTTAACTCGCAGATATGATCTAACTCCTCAACTTGTCCTAATGATGAACCACACTAGTTGGTTCGAAACATATCGACAAAGGTTTTCTACATATCAATTACACTGAAACTCTTCTTACAAATGAAATTTTGATTAAATACTTCCATAAAAATGTTAAATTTATAACAAATTAACTAAATTAAATAAAAATAATCAGTTCTAAATACTTAGAATCGACTCGCTAATTATCCAACTTCTTTTTACTAATAAAACATATTTAAATTTTAACCTATAACTAAACTATAAAAAAATGTTAAGACTAATTAAATATAACTATAAAAATGTTAGCACCAGTTAAATATAACTAAACTATAAAAATATTGAGACCAATTAAATATAAATTTAGAATAGTTAAATAAATAAATATTTATTTAGACTAAAATAAATAAATATATATTTATTTTTAAAAATATATGATGATGATGATGATAGTTAAAGTCCACTGAGACCAAAATTTGGTCTATGAGACCGAAAGAAACAAATTACTTAGTTTGATTTAAGATTTTATTCTTATGCTCAAAAAACTTGGAGAGAAGCCTCCCGAGCTCACTGTAATTTTGACATCGTAAAAGGCTAGGAAGGTCAATGTTGCTACAAAGATTATGAAATTGAGATCTAATGTGGTTGTACACCGAGCACTCTAAGAAGAAGTGGTTTTCATCCTTTATGTTCCTATTCTCACTGAGATGGCAGATCCTTTCCATCCATGGTGTTTTAGGAACTGCCCAACGACCTATTTCACTATGGAGCTCATGAGAATTCATTCTAATCTTCGCTATATTAATTTTATTCTTTGAGCTAGTTAAAATAGAGAGATACTTTTCATCTTCTAGGGTGGGGTTGATGGCCTTCTTATAATAACTTAATTTTCTTTTAGCCTCTAAATCTTTCTCACACCACATTTTTTCTTTGAACTTAGAAGTAACAATGTTGTTAATGTTATTAATGTTTTGCAATGCATCATTCTTGTTGATCTCCCAATAGTTTAACCAAGCCCTCGTGTCTTTATACCACCCCCATTTGAGCTTTAGGTGGTTTTGGCTAGAATTTAAAGCTAGCTTAGGAAATCTATGATATCCTATGTTATTGAGTTTATGCTTTGACAACTGGAATTTAGGTTTGAAGAATTGTACAAATATTTTGCTAAAAAAGGTTAACAGATTAAAATTAAAATCTACCATAATATTGTAATTTCAAATTAAATTAAGAAAATTAAAAATAAAATCTACCTTATAATTAATTTATTTTCTTTATATCACATTCATTTTATTTTTTATTTTATATTATATAGAAATAGATCATTTGCTTTATTTTACATTTTTTGAAAACGTCAAATAAAACAATTATTTATCTTAATTTCATTTGAATTTTTTGGTTTATATATATATATATATATTATATTATATAATATATATAAATATATATATATTCTTAAGCAAGAGTAGTGCCTTCTATTTCATTAAAACAAGCATAAGTTACAAAATTTACACCAAGCCACCAAACTGTGTAGTATTGGGCTTGCAAGGAGCGGGCTCGACAGAAACTAAGACCTCATACCCCAAAAAATACACTCCCAACCCTTTGGGAACATACAGAAATAAACAACGGGACTCACAGGTTCTGCTTGCCCTCCCCTCAAAATCTGCGTCATCAAAAACCTAATCCTACCTTGAAATCTCTACCGTCCAAACTTCTCATGAGATCCGACCCCTGAGAACCATTTCGCATCAAGAAGAAACCCGAAGGATAACCCCCGAACCGCACCAAACATTTCGATTAATCCCGACAGTTGATCGGCTTAATCCCATTGGATGACGGAACTGTACAATCGCATGGCCGAAGTGATCGCTCTTTAGTGTGCGATGAGGGTGGTTTTCAGACATAGCCCTCATCCACGTGTCAAGATTTGAATGGAATCACTGCCCGAAATTCAAAACTGCCTTCCATATATAAGCGGTGTGATTGCACCTAAACCACTTTGGAAGCGGTTTTGTGTCCCGCCACTGAAACTTGTGAAAAGTTTCCCACCGTCTTTTGTTACTTTCCACCTCCCTACTGAATGAGATAACCCTGTGCCTGACTCCGAGGTTGTGCAGGGAAGAGATTTCCATAGTTGCTGAGGCCGACCCTGACCATTCTTCCACCATAGGCTTGTCAGAATAGGAAAGCGAAACATGCCAAAAATCGATCATTGCGAATTAGCTTCCTGAGTTTTGTTCTTATACACTTCTTTGTACTCTTCCTCCTGGTTATGGCAAAGTTATTTTAGGTTTCTCAGCGAAATTGCAAGCTAATCCATCAAAACTCTGCTATCCTTACATCTGACACCTTGGTTGGCCAAAATATTAGCCAACTTGTTGGCATTTCGACGCACATGGATGAATCTAAGAGTGCGCAGTCCCTGAAGATGTCCCTGAATTTTCTGGAGAACTCGTATTAGCCTCCAATGTTTTGAAACTTTCTTCGGCCCTGTTCCATGACTCAATCTCTTGGCTGTGTTGATGACTAACTCTGAATCCGCTTTTATTATTACATTTTGGCGATTGTTCTGTTTCAGAAATTCCAAGCCTTGTTCCAATGCCATTAATTCTACCATGTTGTTGGTGGCGTTTCCTAGATGACCATAGAAGAGGGAGATGATGCTTCCATTTTCATCCCTAAGAACCCTTCCAAAGCCTGCCATGCTCAGGTTGCCCTTTGAAGCCCCATCGACATTATACCTTAAAAAGCCTTCCGAGGGAGGATTCTAGAAATCCTTAATGGGTTCCCTCATGTTTCTTTTCCTGTCTATACCTTGCGGACTCAGCCCCTGCCTGCCTCACTTCCTGAGAATTGATAACTCTGCTTGAGGGAGGATTTTTAGGGAGATCCCTAACTGTTGTGTTGACTATCTCCTTAAACTATTTTGAGATTTGCTCCAACAAGCGAAGAGAGGAACTCTTCTCTTCTTTGAAAATTATTCTGTTTCGCTCTTTCCACACATTCCATATGATGAAACTTGGTAATAGAGCCCAGGCAGAGTTAAGAACTTCATAATCCGAGAAATTATTCTTCCAATTGGTCAGGGTATTTTTGATGCTTCCTTTGTCTCTATCCGACTGTTTGAAGATGGTGGCAAAAAATTCCCATAACATGGAGGTGAAAATACAACTACTGAGAAGATGTTCAAAGGTCTCCTCTTGTATTTAATAATGGGTAGTTCATTTAGTGTTGTTAAATGACATTTATGAGGAAATACCTTTTTCAAGCAATAACATGATTTTTTGTTGTTTAAAATACATTTTTTAATTCATAAATGGATTTGGGACCCTCAAAAACCTATAGGGCAGTCTAATTCTAACAAATTAATAAGTTTAAATTCAAGTTTTTAAAAATCTCTACCAAATTTTGGTTAAAATCAACTAGAAAAAATGTCATGAAAAAAAAGTCATTTTTTCTATAAGTTAGACTACGTCTATAAAATTATATGAAGATTAAAGTTTTTTTATTTAAATTGTAACTCTTAAATCCATGTGCCTATGTGGTCTTAGAGGGATGAGTGGTTAAAGTGGCTTGAGTGAAAATAGAAATTCAACTTTGTAATAGTTATAGTAATAATTCAACTTTGTAATAGTGATAGTAGTAGTTAGAATGGATTATAATGATAAATGAAATAATAGCAATACAAATTATTTTTGAGGTCACAAATGAATATAAACCTAATTATAATCATAATTAATCAATTTCCCCCCGAAGGGAAACCAAGTGTGTTGGCCACCGGTCGGTGTTGTAAGCCATCCAAAAATAATACTGTCTTAATCTTTCTAGCCAAGCTAGATATGTCTCTATCTCATGTCCATACACTACATAACTGTAAAAAATGATATTTGCAACATAGAAATTAAAAGCTAACCACATAACACAAAATTATGCATGGATAAGAGTCTAATTCTTTTGATCCTCTAAGGCAGATGCAACGGGTGGTAGATCCTTGGAAGATACTCCTGACATATCATACATCTCTAGTATGCAAGGGTTATGGCGGTCGATTCTGTCCAGCCTAATATCCTGTTTATGCAGCTGGAAGAGGATTTTCTCCATGCCCTTCTTATAGTTTGAAATTCTTTTTAGTGTCACTACCATACCCACGGAGATCTGTGCCATCGACTTGCCTAATAAACTCTTCATTAACCAACTTACAAGTACATGATTTGCTTGAACTGTGTGATTCTTCCACGAGTGTTACCCGGATCTGACACTAGGGTTCTCCAATTATCCATTTCTTCTTTTGTCTCGCTTCCTTGTTTTACCTCCTCTTCCCATTCTTCCAACAATTTTCGAATTCCCACATCGTCCCCTCTCGGTATGCATCCGCTGCTTCTGGGACGATATTTTCTATTGATTTCTGACCCTTGCGTGGTTCTGACATGCTCGACACCTTATCTTTCCTGGGTGTTGGGCCTCTCCTACCACACCCATGACCTCTCACAACATGATCTGTGACCTTCTTTCGAGAACAATGATGACATATAGAATAAGTTAGATTAAAACACAGAATTTGTCTTATGCACCACCTCGCTAATTCATTATTTCTTACAACGGGATACACCGTTCCTTGCTTCTGCTCTTCGCCAATTCTCACCACATCCATGCTAGGGTAGGCCGAAGCCCGCGGCTCACAATGGGTAGGTCCATGATCCTTATCCTTTGGTCTGCCTTGTTTCCCTTCCCCGTTACTAGTGTTTATTTACAGGTCAACCCTCCACAGCCCAAGTCGACCTCACATACCCCCCTTGTTTCTGGCTACATGCCTGTACAAGTTCAAGTTTTTACCCCTTCTGCCCAAGGATTAGTGACTTTGCCTCTCAATTCCCCCCGACTCGGTTTCCACCTAGAGTTTCTAGCCTTGTCATCACTCCAATAGGGGTTCCAAATACCCAAGCTCTTGCTTTGTGAGTCGCGGCCATGCCTGTGCCCCAAGCCCTCTACCAGCTACTTACCCCTACCTCTTTCTACAAGCATCTACACCTCATGCATTTTCTTGTCGTAATCAAGCTCCCTTCTGACCTTATTTATAGAGTTCAGAACTTCCCAACCACACAGAAAGCAATTTCCCCCCCCCAAGTAGTCATGGGTTTTACTCGTTTGACAGAAGGTATGGATACAAAACCTGGCAATGGCAAGCAGTTTCCTTCCCCATTCCACCAGTAGTTTTCTATTCCCCAAATTCTCTTACTAGTTTCCCTCCTTTCATCTCGGCAAAACCCCAACCAGAACATAATTACAATGTTGAAGTGGAACCGAATTACATACCTGAAGTTTGCACGCGCTCATCGTCGACCTTGGTTCTTCACGTTCCAACGTCCTCCCACTGCACTGTAACGCTACCCTTCTCCGCAAGCTTTCTTTCTAACACTACACTTCGAGTTACCTCTCCTGCTAATATACCCTGCCTTACCCCCAGTCTTGCCACCTTGCCCATGTCCCCAGCGTGCATTCATGCCAAAGGTCACTGAACCCCTTGCCTTGAGCATGTGGGGGACGACAGTATTAAGTGCCCATGTACCATTCATGACTGCACCCAGGTTGTCCCAACTATCGACCGACATCCCAATCGGGATCATGAGTTGCTTGGAATCTACTTTCTCGGCCTTTTCTAAAGTCCTGAGTCAGTATTACCTCTAGGAGTTTGAATTTTTCATCCCATGGTTGGACTGGCCATTGTTTTTCTAACCGTTCCTATTGATGATTACACCCCCAGTTAGCCAGGATGTTGCCCCCTTTGTTTCCTTCCCTCCTGACATGTCTAACCTGAATGTAATCAAATTTGGGGATGATTTCGCCTATCTCTTGGATGACTCTTATTGTCCTCCAGCTCTGGCTGAGTTTATCCCACTTAGTGCCATTGTTTACTTTTGTCACCATTTTATGACCAGGCTTGAATCCCCTTCCACCTCTAGGTTTTGATATCCCATTCTAACAGCTATTTGGAGACGTTGTCGCACTGTAGTAAACTCTATCTCATTGTTACTGGATATCCCGCAACTTTCATCATAAATAATTCAAGTATTTGCCTGGGGGTTCCAAAAGAGGCCACCTAGACATGCCTCTCCCGTGTTCCCTTTGGACGTCCCATCGAAGTTATGTTTCATGAAGCCTTCTTCCTGGGGGGTGAAATGATCTGGACTTAAACAGGAACAAAACAAATTACAGAGATAACCATATACACAAAGATGCAACAGAAATAATACTTCATTTCATTAATGGAAAATACTGAAATATGCTTACAACCAGAAATGGAACAACCAGCTAGGGCGATGGTAGCTTATCTCTAAGAAGAGATGTGTGGCTACATGCCTCTGAACTGTGTTACAATGAGGCTCGAAGGCCTATTTATTGTTGAGAAACAATGGAAAACCCTTCACATTCCAAAACCTAACCCTAGAAGATGAAACGCCAAATTGTGGGCCTCGTTTTTGGTTAGTTGGTACATCAACTTCCCGGGGTCGCGAATTGGTCGTATTATCTCCGTTTGACGCGCATGATAGCCCGTTGGAAAGATCTCTCTGAGGACTATGACAAAAAAGACAATTTTTTGACAGAAACATCACTTGCAAGTAAATTTCCCAAAAAACGTCGTTTAGGGCCTAAAAAAGGCTCTGGAAGTTTAGGACCCGAAAAACTGCTAAAAATAGTAAATTGTGCTATAATTAAGGAAACTGAAAAAACTGAAAGAAGCACTAGAGGGGATCCAAGTGGAATTAGCGGCCACCAATATCCACCTGGATCATGAAATGAGACTGAGAGAACGCACGTAGCCTCCTTATCTTCCACTTCGTAGTAGCAATCATTCTTGGAGCTAAATTGAGTTTTTGGAGGATGAGGGCTTCTTAGGTAGGCACTTGCCAGTCTTCTTAGTGTCATGCCTCATCAAGAGTTGTTTCCCTGATATTATGGACTATACCTTCCCATACTTTCTCCTAAGTAGTTGCTTTATTCTTAAATATTCTATGGTTTCTCTCCTTCTAGATCGCCCAGAGGGTGAATCCGAGGGCCATACCCCATGCACGATTTACTACTGGGCTTGAGTAAATATGATTTCTCCATAGGAGGATTGTTCCTTTTATGTTATTTTTGTCTTGGTCTATTCTATTGAAAACTCCTTGCATTTGCCTCCACTTTTGCTCCGCAAATGGGCATGTGTTGAGTATGCTCCATGTCTTCTCTGTGTTGATGACATAACCAACAAAAGGAAGGCCCCTAAAACCTCTTTTCTGCAATTCGTCCCAAGTCAGGATACACCCTTTACAGACCATATAGAGGAAATGGGTTACCTTGGGCCACCATCCTCCCTTCCAAATTTTTTTCCATACGATATCTTGTCTATCCTGATCTTGTCTTACTTGGATGTCATAGGCTTCATTTATAGTAAAGGTGCCTTTAGTGGTATGTCCCCATCTAAAAATGTATGGATCTTGACAGATCGTTATCTGTATTGTCCATAATTCTTTGTCAAGAGCTCTCCATTGTTCCGTTTCTATTGCCTTGTCCCAGTCTTCCTTTGTCTTCCATCTCCTCCAGCTTACCATTCTTTGCTCTTCTTTCCATAATTGTTCCACCACATGCTTAGTCATATCCCTGGTATACTGGTATACGTCCCCAAGCTCTTGTCTCTCTATCATTTTTTCTCTTTGTTGCCATGAATCCATCTAGAATCTTGTTGTTTTTCCATTGTGTATTTCCCAAAAAGCATGATGTTTAATAAGGCACCCGTTGCAGGCTGTCAGATTCCACACCGTTGATCCTTTTAGGGGATCTTGATATCTCAAGATATCCTTTTTCTCTCAGTTATATTGTATGTCCTCGTCCAAAATTATTTCCATATATCTGTTCCCCCTCCCATCCATCTCCACCAAAGTTTTTCTCCCATGGTTTGATTCAGGATGTAGGGGTCTCTCACACCTAGCCCACCATCCAATTTATTTTTGGTCAATCCTTGTCAAGATACCAATGCCCATTTCTTGATTTGTTGTCCTCCGCCCCACAAGAATTTTTTGAATATATCCACCATGTTGGAACACACTCCTTTTGGGGCAGCCATGCCTCAGAGTTGGTAAATGGGAATCAACTATAGCACGGCTTTGAGAAGAACTATTCTACCAGCTAAGTTAAGAAATCTAAAGCCCAACAATTGAGCTTTCCTTATAAATTTTGGAGAATGTTCTACCAACAGGCATTTCTTAAAGGGTTATCAGAGAGGGGCATGCCCAGGTATTTGGACAGTAGATTTCCAATACTAAACCCTAGGATTCTAGCTAGATAGTTCTTGACATTCCCTTGGGTATTGAAGAAGAAAATGCAGGATTTTTCATTATTTATCATTGTCCCCAAGGCTCCTATAATGGTGTTTAGAATTTCTCTAATTCGACAGGCTTCCTTCAAAGAGATCTGACATAAAAGCATAATATCATCCACGAATGACTAATGGGCATGTCGTTAACCCATATCCTTAGGCCTTGAAGATGGGATTCTCGAACCTCTTGTTTTATGAATCAGTTTAGACCTTCCGCTTCTATGATAAACAAGAAGGGTGATATAGGGTCCCCTTGCCTAAGGCCCCGGGTAGGGTTAAACGTCGAGGTAGGTGTCCCATTTAGCAGGATTGAGAAGACCAGGGAAGATATCATGGCAAGATCCAGTTTATTGATATTTGGGCAAAGCCATAGGCTTTGAGGATACTTTTCAGGTACCCCCAACTGAGTCTGTCATACTCCTTGGATAAATCCAACTTTATAACCATAACAAGAATCTTTTGGGTCTTAAGAGAGTGGACTACTTCTTGAGACGTGATGAAACCATCAAGGATTTGTCTACCTTCAAAAAATCTTGTTTGTTCAGGAGAGATGAGGTTGGGAAAAAAAGGCTTTAGACATTTTACAATGAGAGTAAAAATAATCTTGTAAATGATATTACATAAGGCTATGGGCCGAAATCCTTGAGGATTTTCAGACTTCGCAGTTTTATGCTATTGTACAGTGAGCTTGGATTTGTAGAAAACCCTAGCCAACAAAATTCCTTTGTTTGAGTCTGACAATTATATTGCAATCATATATATATAATAACAACTAAATAATATTATATTAATTTTATAATAATATTAATAACTTATATATGACATAATTTATAAAACAAATAAAGTTATAAAATTAAAAAAAAAGAAAAAAAATATGGAAAAAAATCGATACTAAACATTTTATAGATTTATATCTTTTGTTAGTGTTCATAATTATTTTGAAATTTGGAATAATCTTTATTGACTCTAAATAATAAGAGAATCTTACAAATAAATTAATATGAAAAAAAATAAAATCCATTGATCTTTAACTTCAATTTTTTGTTTTTTTTTCTAACTAGTTATAATATTATTTTAAATTTAGAAACTATTTAAGGAATACAGCCATTTATAATCTATATTCAAAAACCAGTTTAATCTGTATCTACATAAATAATAAAACAATAACTAATAAATAAACACACTCTTTTGAATTTTTACTTCCAAAATAAAAAAAAAAAAATTTTTTTTTTTTTTTTTTTTTTTTTCCCTAATTTCACTTTTACTTCTTATATTTTTCCTTTTACTCAATCTATTTATGTTCAGAGAGCAAGCAAGTTATAGCCTCAGAATAATCATTTTATAACCGCACACAAATAATCATTTTGGATGCGCTATAGATTATTTATATGATTTACCAGTTAACCTATGCCAAAGAATTAAGCTGCTATATTAATAATACATATGTTTGCGCACAATAACATCTTACTATACACTTTTTATACATTTGTAAATACGAAAATGATAGATATATCTCATAACATAATATACCAGCATCCAAATTTTTATTTGGATTTAAAAAAAAAATCTCCACCCTCAATGGGGACGCCCATGTAACTAACTATCGTATAGAGGTAGTTGCTGAGAAAATTCAACCATTCAGTTGATGAACGGTAGGTTGTTGATCTGAAATACAGGACTGGAGTAGCTGAACAACCACACAATTCTAAAGCTATGCGGGTTCTTTTCCCACAGTTTGATTGGTTACTTTCTTCTCACTCATCAATTACCGCAAGAACAGTAACTTTTGTGATGGGAATTTTTTTTGGCCAAACTTTACTTTTGTCAACTTCAACAGCACAGCAGAATGGACGCTTCAGTGGCATTTAGCAGCATATTCCATGTATCTTTACAATTGAACTTGTAGGCTTTAGTGATGACAAGTAGTTTGATAGTGTATTTTTTGTTTTGATTTTTATTATATGCACCAGTTTTATATTTTTCAGAATATTTACCGTTATTTAGATTTTAGGAAGTATAAAGATATTCAAACTTATTTAGGGTGGCTTGTTAAATTTATAATATTTTTTTTGGATGGCTTGGTCTATAAATTTAGTTTGGGAAACTACCTAACGCCACTTAACTATTTGGAATTTGGATGTAATTTACATTTTTTAACCAATAATAAAAGATACTATTAAACTTAAACAAAAAACATTTAAAAAATTAAATCAGTTATTAATAGCTATCTTTCCGGTTTAAGAAATTATTGCTTGCTAAACTTATAATATTTTGCTTTTGGATGGCTTATCATATTGTTAGGTGATCAACCCACCTGATTTCCTTGTCAGTTAGTTGAAACTACCTAACCACCCTGCATATAACTTATTTTTTTAATTTATTTTTTTAACGAAAAAAACATCTAAAAAATTAAATCAGTAGTTATGAGTAGCCATCTCACCCTTTTAAGAAATTAATGTACGGTACATCAGTAGTTATGAGTAGCCATCTTACCCTTTTAAGAAATTATTGTACGGTACAGTTGACTTAGTGGTGGTGAGTGGAGTAGCTCGGTAATCATAATGGGGTGCACTCGTCATCTCTGAAAACCTTTATAACAATAAGTTGCCATTACCCCCGATGTCGCATCCATCAGGGTTTTGTTGGGCTGAATCTTACAAGCTATTTGAGCAACAGATAATGGAAAAACCCAGCAGGGTGTTGATCGTTGGTGGCACAGGATACATGGGCAAAAGGATGGTAATGGCCAGCTTGGCCCTGGGACACCCCACCTTTGTTCTTGTACGAACTAATCATGTGGCTTCCAATATTCATAAAGCTCAGCTTGTAATTTCCTTCAAACAGGCCGGCGCACACCTCATTCAGGTAAAATAGTTTGCTCGTTTATATTAAACCTCTAGCCTAGACAAGCTACGATTAATTGTTTGATAAAAATTCTGATAGTTGGAGTAATTAACATTCCAATAATAGAAAACAAAAGTGTTTTTAGGTTCTGAGCATTTCTGAATCAACAATGAAACTCAGACGGAAATGCAAGAAATCCGGATCTAAAATACTTGAACATTGGAACTCAGACGGAAATGTAAGAAATCTGATCTAAAAGATCAGGTGATCGATTTTGAATTACCTGTTTGAGATTTTGGCCTTGGGTTTCTTGGGTTCGGGATTTCTGATTTCAATTCGATTATTTCTATTAAACTTCGAGTTATGGTGAGATTATTTGCAATTGGTTGTTTAATGTTTCAGGGTTCAGTGGATGATCAGGAAAGCATTGTAAATGCATTACAACAAGTGGATGTGGTAATATCCACAATAGCAGAAAGCCATATAGTTGAGCAGCTGAAATTGATACAGGCTATCAAGGAAGTAGGCACTATCAAGGTCATTTCTTTCACCTAACCCACTTGATTCAGTATAAACCCGCTTGTACTTGTTTTTGTTTTGGGGGCAATGGCCTCTTTTTCTTTTTCCGGCCCATGACCGGCGGAAACGATGCGTGTAGAATTGTTTGATAACGATGGTGGATTTTATCTGAAATGTACAGCGTTTTCTTCCCTCGGAGTTCGGAATGGACGTCGATCGGATGCACCATGTTATGGAGCCCGGCAACTTATTATTTGAACAGAAAAGGCAAGTTCGGCGTGCGACTGAGGCGGCAAGGATTCCGTATACATACGTCTCTGCAAACTGTTTTGCAGGCTATTTTCTGGCGGGGCTTGCACAGTATGGCCGTTTCATGCCTCCTACCGACAAACTATTTATATATGGAGAAGGCAATCGAAAAGGTATAATATTACCATCCATATCGTTTGATTTGAATCTACCTTGGTGGGGAATCTACCAGGGTAGTATCGTTTTATTTGTACGTACTTGGGTGGGGAATCTCATGTAGGAAAGATAATAATTTTTTTTTTTTTTGGCTTATGAGAGTGTCAAACTATTTTTTCATTTCTGTATAAAATAAATTACAATGTAGGGTAGAAAATGGCCAAAGATATGGCTATCTCTAGGCACTTTAGGAAAAGAGTCAACGGCTCGCGCCTTGAGCCAAGAAACTACTGAATCACTCGACCCTCCCCCAAGATCTAACCAGCGAGAAACTAAATGCTACAAAAGTATGTGTCCCCTTCTTGCATAGCAATACATTTAAAAAAGAGATATGGCCCACAAAATACAAAAAGCAACCCTGCTAAGGAAACCAAGTATCTGACTCGGACCCCCCAACACGCCATTGCAAGATCCAACGGTTGACATACATATCGAGTAGAAAAGAAGCTGTGAGAATATCCACCCGATGAGGGCGGTATTCTCTCGCCTGCTAGAGCCACGTGTTATGTGATGAGTGGCATCGGGCTCATTTCGAGGAAACCACTTCCGGAGTTTAGGGCCCCCGATGAACAAAAACCACCTTGAGGGCCGTATAGAATAACTAGAGGTAGACATAAAGATGAAATAGATCTTATACCTAGAAAATTTTGGGTCCGTGAGGAAGCCAAGAATCTGACTTGGACCCACCAACATGCACCTTGAATCTTGGCCATTGATCCCCAACCGTTCGATCCAACGGTTGAGAGGGATATCAGATAGAAGAGAAGCAGGAAGAATACTCGCCCGATAAAGGTGGTATTCTCTTTCCTTCCTGTGGCAAGTGTTGATCCATGAGTAGCATCAGACTCATTTCAAGAAAACACTTCATGTAATGAGGCTTTCCGAAAACCCTAAAACCATCATAGCCGTGGTATGAATTAAAAAATCGTTGATTCGCTGCATCCATTGCTGACATATCCATATCTATAGTAGGAATTCCACTGTTCCTTCTAACTGGAAACTTCCCACCCCGTCTCCCTGCAGAGCAAAGCTGAGTTGATATGTGGTGAAAGATAGTTTAAATAAACCCTCTTGTTGTAAATCATCGCCACCCTAGAACCCTGGGTCTAAGCTGTTCTACGCTGATATCACTGACAAAGGGTTGAATGTCATTTTCAAAATTACCCCAGGAAAACCACTTCATGTTGATTGTGCATCCACTAAAACCCAATTATTGCGATCTGCTAGCATCCCTTGTTTTGATGGATTTCTCAGTTCACATTCGCTTGGTTGAGACAATCATCCCTCAATCTACACTAGGGAACCTCTCGCCATCTATACTTATTGCTGTTCTTAGCACAGAGAGCGCCTTTATTGGCTAGTATATCCACCAATTGATTGGCAGTCCTGTGCACATGCATGAACCTTAAGGTTCTCATGTTCTGAAGGTGGAGATGGATTCTTTGATAGACTTGAAGAAGCCTCCAATGTCTCGAGACTTTTTCTAGAGCCGAACCACAAAAAATTCTCTTGATCGAATTGATAATCAACTTAGAGTCTGCTTCAATTATGATGTTCCAAAGATTGTCGTTCTTCAGGGTTTTTAAACATTGCTTTAAGGCCATTAGCTCCGCCATATTGTTTGTGGTTCTTCCCAAATTACAATGAAAGATGTATTGTATACAACCCTTTTCATCCCTTATTACTCCCCCATAACCAGCCATGCCCGGATTTCCTTTTAAGGCCCCATCTATGTTGTATTTCATATATCCCTGAGGGGGAGGTTGCCACTTTATCAGTGACTGGTTGCTCTACCAATTTCTTATTGCCTTGAGTAATAAGCCCCTGCATACCCAACTGAAGTAGTATTTGCAAATCAGCATTTGAATGGAGGTTCTTAGGGGGTGTTTGCATTAAAGTCCCAACCGTCTTGTTGAGCCAACAGCTCGTGACCTGAGCCAAGAGACTACTAAATCACTCGACCCATCCCTCAAGATCCAACGAGAGAGAAACTAAATGCTATAAAAGTACGTGTCCCCTTCTTGCATAGCAGTGTATTTAAAAAGGAGATATGACCCACAAAATCCAAAAAGCGGCCCTGCTAAGGAAACCAAGTATCTGACTCGGACCCCCCAACACGCCATTGCAAGATCCAATGGTTGACATACATATCAAGTAGAAAAGAAGTCGTGAGAATATCTGCCCGATGAGGGCGGTATTCTCTCTCCTGCTAGAGCCACGTGTTGTGTGATGAGTGGCATCGGGCTCATTTCGAGGAAACCACTTCCGGAGTTTAGGGCCCCCGATGAATGAAAACCACCTTGAGGGTGGTATAAAATAACTAGAGGTGGACATAAAGATGAAATAGATCTTATACCAAGAAAATTTCGGGTCCGCTGAGGAAGCCAAGAATCTGACTTGGACCCACCAACATGCACCTTAAATCTCGGCCATTGATCCCCAACTGTTCGATCCAACGGTTGAGAGGGATATCGGATAGAAGAGAAGCAGGAGGAATACTCGCCCGATAAAGGTGGTATTCTCTTTCCTTCCTGTGACAAGTGTTGATCCATGAGTGGCATCATACTCATTTCAAGAAAACGCTTCATGTAATGAAGCTTTACGAAAACCCTAAAACCTAGCCATGGTATGAATTAAAAAATCTTTGATTCGCTGCGTCCATTGCCGACATATCCATATCTATAGTAGGAATTCCACTATTCCTTCTAACTGGAAACTTCCCACCCCATCTCCCTGCAGAGCAAAGCTAAGTTGATCTGTGGTGAAAGATAGTTTAAATAAATCCTCTTGCTGTAAATCATCGCCACCCTAGAACCCTGGGTCTGAGCTGTTCTGGGTTGATATAACTGACAAAGGGTTGAATGTTGTTTTCAAAACTACCCTAGGAAAACCACTTCATGTTGATTATGTATCCACTAAAACCCAATTGCTGCGATCTGCTAGCATCCCCTATTTTGATGGATTTCTCGGTTCATATTCGCTTGGTTGAGACAATCATCCCTCAATCTACCCTGGGGAACCTCTTGCCATCTATACTTATTGCTGCTCTTAGCACAGAGAGCGCCTTTATTGGCTAGTATATCTGCCAATTGATTGGCAGTCCTACGCACATGCGTGAACCTTAAGGTTCTCATGTTTTGAAGGTGGAGATGGATTCTTTGATAGACCTGAAGAAGCCTCCAATGTCTCGAGACTTTTTCTGGAGCCGAACCACAACAAATTCTCTTGTCCGAATTGATAATCAACTCAGAGTCTGCTTCAATTATGATGTTCTGAAGATTGTCATTCTTCGGGGTTTTTAAACATTGCTCTAAGGCCATTAGCTCCACCATATTGTTTGTGGTTCTTCCTAAATTACAATAAAAGGTGTACTGTATACAACCATTTTCATCCCTTATTACTCCCCCATAACTAGCCATGCCCGGATTTCCTTTTGAGGCCCCATCTATGTTACATATCATATATCCTTGAGGGGGAGGATGCCAAAAATCTTTATTAGTGACTGGTTGCTCTACCAATTCGTTATTGCCCTGAGGAATAAGCCCCTGCATACCCAACTGAAGTAGTATTTGCACATCAACATTTGAAGGGAGGTTCTTAGGGGGTGTTTGCATTAAAGTCCCAACCGTCTTGTTGCGCTGTTTTAAAATTTTTTCCATGATACTCTGGGAGGAACTCTTTTTATTTTTGAAAATTCTATTATTGCATTCTTCCCAGACGTCCCAAATTAGGAAGATGGGAGCTAAAGCCCAAGCTTTGTTTACCGTTTCATAATCAAAGAAGTTTCTCCTCCAATTCCTTAGGGTATTGGTAATTCTTTCTCTGTCCCTATCTGTTTGTCTGAATATTGAGGTAATCCCATCCCACAACATGGAAGTAAATATGCAGAGGTTGAGAAGGTGCTCCATAGTTTCATCTTGTGATTTACATAGCTGGCATCTAGATGAGCCAAAAACACCCATTTTCTGGATGTTTTCCCAGGTCAGAATTTTCTTATGATTCACTAGCCACATGAACAGTTTGGTTTTCATTCATCCTTGGTTCTTCCAAAGATTCTTCCAAACCCCATCCGATTTTGTAGAATCAAGCTCAAGGGCTATGCATTTTACCTCTTTAAGGTTAGAGGTGCCTTCGTTGTTATTGCCCCATCTTAGTTGCTCAGAATCCTCTAATATCAAGATCTTTCTTTGATCCAGGATGGTTGTTAGAGCATCGACCTGTACTTTCAAGGGGCCATTATCCTTGTAATCCATTTCCCTCCAAGTTCTCCATTTTCCTCTGCTATTTGTCTGATCCCAAAATTGATTTACTCGGAGTAAACCTTTGGTGTCAGTATCATGCTTAAGATCTACAAAGTCTTCTCTTAACAGCTTAGGTTTGTGTTTGCCATTTATCCTCCCAAAACCATGCATGGTCTCCAACTCTAATTTCCCGGAAGCTATTTTTTTGAACTATACCTCTATTCTCCCAAGCTTTATTCTAGATGTGGGAGCCTTTTATGATTCTAGACATTCTTATATGGTCCTTGTCTTTCCATTTACTTGCATATTTCTGGTTCCAAATTTGTGGCCAAGGAGCCTCTGAATCGTTTTATCTATCTCCACCATAATTTTGCCCCCAAAACCTTATTTAGCACTTCAGGATCATCCAGTCCTAAACCTCCGTGTGTTTTAGATTTACATATCTTTTCCCAGGCTACAAGGGCCCATTTGTTCTTTTCTTTCCCTTTGCCCCAAAGAAAATCTCTTTAGATATTTTTGCATTGTTGCATAACTCCTTTTGGAGCTGGAACGACTGAAAACATGAAGATGGGAACTGATTGAAGGACAAATTTTGTAAGCACCAGCCTGCCTGCCAAGTTCAAAGACCTGCTTGTCCATTTTCGAGTCTTGTCCTGCAACTTATTAATCACAGGCTCCTATAGTGTCTTGTTCAGAGGTTTGTCTGTGAGCAGTACTCCCAAATATTTGGATGGTAGCACATCTCTTTGAAAGCCCAGAATTCTGGAAATGCTTTTCTGAATAGCAATGTTAGTGTCGAAAAAGAAAATCTTTGATTTGGAGAGGCTTACTTCTGTATCCGCTGCCATAGGAAAGTGTCGCAAGATTTGTTTGTAAGCTAGTGCTTCCTTGACCGTGGGAATGCCCTGTAGCATGGTGTCATCTACAAATTGTTGATGTGTTAAAGCCTACCCGTTCTTGGATAGTTTGAGACCCTGGATCTTACCTGCTTCTTCAGCGGACTTGTTAGCTTGGCCTAGTCCTTCCATCATAAGAATAAAGAGAAAGGGGGAGAGAGGATATCCCTGCTTGAGGCCTCTTGAAGGGTTAAAGGTCTTTGATGGAGAACCATTTACCAAAATTTAAAAACTAGAGGTAGTCACCAGGGCCATTACCCATCTTACCCAGGAGAAGGGATAATGAATATGGAAGAGGAGCAAGAACTAAACAAGTTAAGGGAGAATAACAACAATAAAGAAAATGAGGAAGAAGACAAGGAACAGGGAGCAAAAAGAAAAGCACAAAAGGGGCCATGTAAACCCAAAGTTGAGGTCACACCTAGAGTAGTTTTAAATGATCTTGCTCTGCAGGCGCATAGGGACCACATGTGGACATATGCTATCATTTGTAAATTCATGGGATTATGGCCCATAGAAAAGGCTCTACAAACATGGATTAAATACAACTGGAAACCAAAAGGAAGCATTGACCTACATCTTGGGTCAAAGGGTTTCTTTACTATAGTCTTTACAAATATTGAGGATAAAGACAGGGTGTTTGAAGGAGGGCCCTACTTCTATGCAGTAGCAGGCCTCTACATGCGGCCGTGGATGATGAATTTTGTCCTTGAGAGATAAAATTTCACTTCGGTCCCGGTTTGCGTAAGACTCTACTCACTACCTCTTGACTACTGGCAAACGGAATCGTTATCTGCCATAGGAAACAAGTTAGGGAATTTTGTCAAAGCTTCTGAGGCCACCAAAAGGGGAAAGTACACTTCCTTCGCACGAATATGTGTGGAGATGGATCTCTCTGAAGCTCTACCTGATGAGGTCATCTTGGAAGTTTTTGATGAAGAATGGGTGCAGACAGTAGACTATGAACATATTCCTTTCAGATGTCAAAAATTCCATGAGTATGGGCACCTATTTAGAGACTGTCCTCTCAGTAAAATCGAGAACAGAAGTAAAGCGACCACAATGAAAGATACTGAAGGCTTTCACAAAGTGGTACATGGAGGAAAATGGGGCAAGAGGGGACCAAAGAAACATCAAACAAAAGGGCCACAGACTAATCTGAATAGGTTCCAAGTACTCGAAGAAGAAGAAGAGATAACAAAAGTAGATCAGGTAATGGAAGGAAGCCCAGTGGAGAAGGAGAAAGAGGAAGACACAGTTCAAACACATGATATTAACAAATAGAAAGAGGCTATGCTGAGCGATGCAGAGCTGGAGATGGACCAATAAATGACCTAGAGTGAGATGGAAATGGAGGATGATAAACTGCAGGAGATTCTTGATAGGGAACACCTAGATCTGGAAGTGTTCTTGAAACAAGGGACCATGAGTGGGGTAGACTCATTACCACCAGAAGAGTCCAATAGGGTACAACAACTGTTCCTATGGAAAACTTAGGCTAAAGGGCTGGATAGGCAAAGAAAAAAATGAAAGGTAGGGCAATGAAGGTGTGAAACCTATGAAAATCACACTGGGATTAGCACCCAGAAATCCAAGAAAAAAAAGAGGCAGGAAAAAGCAGAACGAGTTGTTGATGGAGTGTGGAAAGCTAATGAGAGATTCAGGTAAGAAGAAAGATCTAACCAGTTACTCCTTTACGAATCTTTAATCATGAAGTTTACATCTTGGAATATCAGAGGTCTTGGTAGTAAAAGAAAACAAAGAATTCTTAGTAACAAAATGAAACAAGAAGCTCTAGATATGATCTTTATCCAGGAAACTGAATGTTCCATTAAAAAAATAAAATAAATTCACAACAAATGGCTCAATCGATTTGAATTTCTAGAAGTCAAAGCAAATAATACAGCAGGGGGCATACTTACTCTTTGGAACCTCCAAAATATTGGTATAATAGATGCCGAGTCATCTAGAAATTATTTATCAGTGGTTATACAGCCGGTCAGAGACAGGGAGACCTATCTGGTCACAAATGTATATGGCCCTCAAAGAATGGATGACAAACTCAGGTTTCTAGATTCTCTTATGGAGCTCAGAGACAAACATGTTGATGTACCATGGATCTTATGTGGAGACTTCAACATGATCAAATCACTCTCAAAGAAAAAAGGGGGTACCGGAAATTTAAGCAGAGACTCTATAGCTTTTCAAACTTTTATAGATAATATGAAGCTTGTGGATACTGACATGAGTAATGGTCTCTTTACTTGGAGCAATAAAAGAGGAGGAGAGTCTCAAGTAGCCTCAAAGTTATACGTATTCATAATCTCAGAGGATCTTATGCTCAACAATAAGGAAATAATAGCGAGAATTCTCCCCTTTGGTGGCTCAGACCATTGGCCTGTTCAACTTGAGGTTCAGGGCATTGGTACCCCCAAGAATAGACCTTTCAGATTTGAGAATATCTAGCTCACCCACTCGAACTTCATTAGCAAAATTTCAAAATGGTGGAGAGAAGAACTACATATTCAGGGTAAAAGTATGTTCCAACTTCCAAAAAGACTAAAGCACATCAAGCTTAGACTTAAAGATTGGAACAAGAATGAATTTGGCAATATTTTTATAGCAAACAAAGCCGTCAAAGATAAAATGTGGGTACTCAATCAAACACTTATCACAGATGGCTTTGATAAAGATAGAAAGGACCAAGTCACCAAACACCATCAAGACTGGGAGAATTTATGTAAACAAGAGGAAATATTTTGGAGACAAAAATACAGAGTTCAATGGCTGAAAGAAGGGAGCGTAACACTAGATTTTTCCACAGATCTACCATAGCGAACAGATCTCACAATAGAATATCTTCGATCAAGGATGAGGGCGGTCATCTTCACAATTCCCATGAAGTTATAGAAGATGTGTTAGTTCAGCACTTTCATGGAATAACACAAGAAACCATTTTAGACAGAAAGCATTTTATCAGGGATTTAACAGGGTATATTCCTAAACTGGTTACTAGAGAGGATAATTTCAATCTCAATAGGCCAGTGATAGAAGAGGAGGTTAGTGCAGTCATCAAAGAAATGCGGAATGGTAAAGCGCCAGTCCTTGATGGTTTCAATGTGGATTTCTTTAAAGCTTGTTGGAACATAGTTAAACAAGATATTCTGAATGTAGTGGAAGATTCTAGGTTGAATAAATCTGTTTTGAAGGTGCTCAATACTTCATCTCCCTGATCCCCAAACAAGACAATGCTCAGACTCCAGACAGGTTTAGACCCATAGCCTTGTGCAATGTGGTTTATAAGATAATATCCAAGGTTGTGGCTAACAGACTCAAACCACTTCTTCCTACTCTAGTTTATGTGGAGCAATCTGGTTATGTGGAGGGTAGATAAATTCTCAATAACATTATTCAAGCACATGAGGTGGTGCATTCCTTGATAAGCAATAGGAAGGTTGGTATGATTATGCAATTGGATCTAGCCAAAGCTTATGATCAGCTGAAGTGGACCTATATAAGGTCCTTATTGCTTTTGGGTTTGATCATCACTGGGTAAGATGGGTCATGGCCATGGTAACTTCTTCTAGCTTCTCAATTCTGGTTAATGGTTCTCCTTCCAAGACCTTCACTCTCTCCACAGGCCACAGGTAGGGTGATCTTCTCTCTCCCTTTCTCTTCATCGTCATGATGGAAGGAATGGGTTGGTATATCAAGTATGCGAAAGAAGTTGGTAATATCAAAGGCCTCCAACTTTTAGAGACTCGTCACGATTTCACCCATCAACAATTTGTTGATGATACTATGTTGCAGGGCATCCCCACGGTCAAAGAAGCTTTAGCATACAAGCATATCCTACCTAACTTTGCCAGGGCTACAGGTATGGAAGTTAATCTCTCCAAATCTAAGATTTTTTTCTTTAATACCAATATTGCTATTCAGAAAAATATCTCCAGGATTCTAGGCTTTCAAAGGGATGTCCTTCCCTCCAAATATTTGGGAGTTCCTCTTATTGATAAGCCTTTGCACAAGGGCATCTAGGAGCCGGTGATTAATAAGATGCAGGATAAAATCAAGAAATGGACCTTTAGATCTTTAAACTTGGCTGGTCAGTTAGTGCTTACAAAAGCTGTTCTCCAATCAATTCCAGTCTTCATGCTATCAACCCTTCCAGTTCCTAAAGGAGTTTTGCAACAGTTTAGAACCATTCAAAGAGACTTTCTTTGGGGTAAGGGGGAGGACAAAAAGAAATGGGCCTTGGTAGCATGGGAGAAGATATGCAAACCTAAAAAATATGGAGTTCTTGGACTAGATGATCTGGAAGCACTGAGTAAAGTTTTAGGGGCAAAATTATGGTGGCGCTAAGTTAAAGAACCAGAGGCACAGTGGGCTAGAATCTGGAAAGATAAATATGCCAACAATTGGAAAGATTATGATCTAATAAGGATGTCTGACATCATTGAGGGATCACACATCTAGAATAAGGCCCGGGGAAATAGAGTATTAGTACAAAAAAACAACGTCTGGGAAATCATGGATGGTGATCTTGCTTTGTTTTGGGAGGAAAAATGGCAACAAGAACCTACATTGTTAAACAATAACCTTCTGGACCTCAAGGAAGAAACAGATACCAAAAGGCTATTTAAGGTAAAGGATTTTTGGGATCAAACCATCAGTGTAGGAAAATGGAGAACCTGGAAGAAGATGGACTACATGGAAGATAGCCCACTGAAAGCCAAAGCTAAGGCACTTCTGACAATGTTGGAACAAAGGAAAATTTTAGTGACAGGGGGGTATGACCAACTTAGATGGGGCAACAATTCTGCAAGAACCTTCAATCTCAAGGAGGCAAAACATATACTCCTTGAGTTGGATTCCAATGAACCAGATAGGGTTTGGCAGAACATATGGAGACATCAAGGATGGATGAAGATCAAACTCTTCATGTGGTTGGTGCATCATAGAAAAATTCTGACTTGGGATAACATTAGGAAGGGGGGTGTGATGGGACCTTCCAGATGCCAGCTATGTGAAGCCTAATAGGAAACAATGGAGCACCTTCTCAATAATTGTATTTTCACCTCTTGGTTGTGGGATAATTTCACCACTATATTCCAGCAGATAGACAGGGACAAAGGAAGCATTATTAATACCCTAATCAATTGGAGACGCAACTTCTATGATTTTGAACTTCTAGGCTCTGCCTGGGCTTTAACGCCAAGTTTCATAATTTGGACTGTTTGGAAAGAAAGGAACAATAGAATCTTTAAGAATGAAAAAATCTCCTCCCAACGCCTTCTCATGAAAATCTTAGGGCAACTTAAGGAGATGGTAAGCACCATTGTGCGAACTTTCCCTAAGAATCCACCTTCAGAAGTTGAATCGCAGATACTTCTTAAGTTAAGTATGTAGGGGCTTATTCCACAAGGACTGGATTGGAAGGTTTTGAAGATGGATTCTAAACATGATCATTGGCATCCTCCCCCTCAGGGTTTTTTGAAATTCAACATTGATGGGGCTTCCAAAGATAACCTGGGTATTGCTGGCTGTGGCGGGGTGCTAAGGGATGAAAATGGAAGTCTCCTTTTCATTTTCCATTGCCATATGGGAAGAGCCACTAACAATATGGAAGAATTAATGGCTCTTGAGAAATGTTTAGAATTTCTGAAGCAGGATAATCTCCAGAATGTTATTGTCGAAGCTGACTCTGAGTTAATCATAAACTCGGTCAAAAGAATCAGCTATGGTACAGAGCCGGAAAAAGTCTCTAAATAATGGAGACTACTCCAGGTCTTTCAGAGAATTCAACTTCATCCCAGGGATTACACACTGTGAGTTTTAACCATGTGAGAAGAACAGCTAACAAATTGGTGAACATCTTGGCAAATCAAGGAGTACTCAGTACTAAAAGCAGGGTTGCGTTGAGTTGGCCTGAGATGCCTCTGAATAGATTAAAAACGCAATGTCATGACCAGGTGGATGAGGATATTATGGTGTTTCGAAACATAGACATAGGGGTGGTGTCAAGTTGATTTGGTTTCTTCATGGAATATTTTCTTCGTAGTAAGATCATTCTGACGATCACAGAAGTTTTGGATGGGAATTGCTGAGCAGATGCAAGTCTGTGGATGGTCGTCCGACTAGTTGGATTTTCATAATACACGGTTCTTTTGACCGCGGAGAAGGGTTGTTGAAAGGGGGTGGATTTCTGGCTTTCCCGACAGCCTGAATACTCCTGTTTTCCTTCAATACAGCTCAAAAGGTGGTTTGGCATCCATCGCATGCCCTTCACGCAAGAAGTGGTTTTGTGGAGTTGGGAGCGATTCCACTCACCAAGCAACATGTGTCATAGTACGGGGGAGAAATACTGCCCTCATCGCACACTATTATTTGTTGGGTTAGGCCCGTGGAATATGATCCTTGGTCATCAGATCATGTAGGATAGATCTATGGTTAGGAACAAGCGAGCTAGTTTGTGGGTCCACGTTGACTATCACATGAGTAACGGACAGGCTACTTGGCAATGCGATATTATCCTCCACCGTTGGATTTGGCATGGAGGATCAACGATCAAGGATAATGGTGCAAATCAAGGAAAATTATCTTCCGGGCAAATTATGTGTCGGTTGACTATCACATGAGTAACGGACAGGCTACTTGGCAATGCGATATTATCCTCCACCGTTGGATTTGGCATGGAGGATCAACGATCAAGGATAATGGTGCAGATCAAGGAAAATTATCTTCCGGGCAAATTATGTGTCTTGATGGAAACTGGTGGCTTTCACGCACCCCACATGCTCAAGAGTTATCCCCCCTTCTGGACCCGATTTCCATTTGGCGTTTCCCTATTTCATTACTGGGTTCGACTGCAAATTTAACTATTTAATTTGCTTGCATTTTGTGGACTTTGTAGTTTTGTGGACTTTATAGTTTAAGCTTTTAGCTAGGGGTCATAGGCTATAAGCGGATGCTTCTTATGTGACCCACAATTCCTTTGGGAATGGTGTTTATTATGTAAGTTGTTTTTAGATTTAATGAAATAGAAGGTACGACTCGTGCCTCAGCAAAAAAAAAAAAAA
>APFE031254857.1:0-11682 GCA_000404065.3 Pinus taeda | reverse complement strand
TGTCACGCTTCCACAATTTTTTTTTTATCTATTATAACACAGCAATGTTAACTTTTCTACCTAAGCATTATTACTATGACTTACACATTGTTTGATGCATTCAAACCTTACAATTACATAAGCATTGTTACTTTGTTATATTTATGGCTTGATATATGTTTTATAGTCGCACTCACACATACCTACTTACCTTCCTCGTGATCTTGACTTCAATGATTCAAGTTACATTATACCTTAATCATATGTAAATGAAAAGGACATAACCCACGGGCTATGGAAATAGATTATTCGTTGACCACGCAAATATATGTTTGTATGCAAATGTTGATAATGGAATGTTTATTACATATCCCGAGAGATCGGGATTGATCATCTGTCCGGCCATCGTATTCTCGGACCAGGTGTAAGCATCCTCCATCGTCCATTTGGAAAGATGTGAGGCAGATGGCAAACTTGCCATGTGCGTCCTGTACATTGAAGTTTACGGCCCTGACTCCTCGGCCTAGTTGCTTTTCGCGCCAGAAAACCTCCATGGTAAACCGGCAATCGAACGGTTGACAAATCTTTCTGCAGATCAAGGGTTCACAATAAGCCACGAATCGGTAACCATCTGGAGGGTTTATAACTTGTCTACACTTTCGGGTTGCCATAATGTTTATTCCATTTCCTCCGCCTCGTTCCAGCTCTGTAGCCTCATGGTGCTCCGCCGCATCGGTCTTTTGTCTCAGGCATGCAGATCTGGCCACTATTCATCTTCATTGCTGTTTGAAGGTAAGGTACCCATGTTACAGAACCCAGGTGCAGCTCGGATATGGTTATTGTTTTATTTCTCTGCTCTGGATTCCTTCACAGTTTGATACCAGGTTTACATGGTGCTAACATCGTTGTAGTTTTTGTGCAGGTATGGAACCTTCCACCATAAGGGACAAGGGTTCCTCTTTCAGTCGTCTTTCTCACCGACAGGTAAGCATCAACCCCACTTTCCGCAACTATACATACAGGTTCTATGTAGTCAGGGTCTAAGTTGTGTTCGTCCGCTTGACAGGGGTTCTGACAGTGAGTCTCAAATCTGTTCCCTGCACAAGCTCAGGGTCTCTTGAAGGCATGTAGTGTTAGCTTTTTGTGTATTAAAACCCTTCGCTAGGAATTCCGATGGTTGTATTACTGTGGCTCATGAATGATTTACAACTCTGTCTCAGACTAAGTACTGGCATTTTATTCTTTTTGAAACACAGTCTATTATTATTTCTTGAGCTCAGCTTCGGCTCGAATGGTTGATTAATCATTGTTGTTTATAGACAGAGTGACTTTACGACCGTCTGGTCATTTGTTTCAATAAAACGTGCTATTTGCTTTTCAATGATCAATATATATATTTCCAGGTCTTTTTATTGAATGTTTGAGTTTTTACCACAGTTCAGATGAATGAACCTATGGCCATTCGACTCCGGCTTGGTTACCTCCACTGGCTGAGCGTAAGCTCCCGCTGCAATGGTTACTAGGTCAGGGTTTCACCGGCTATAATCCACCTCAGAGTGCATGTAACCCTGGTTACCCTGCTCTGTCCTCGGCGTCCATGCTTATGTTATACAAGAATGGTGCATGTTTTATTTCAGCGTTTACATAGTATGATTAAAGTAATATGAAGTCGTTATAGTGCATTCTGGTTTAAATACCCCTGTTGAGGTTCTCCTCACGGCCTTGCGCTAGGGTTTCTATGTTTAACACCTTTATTTATTTGTGCATATAATGTATTACAATGCGGAGGATAACTCCAGTTCGACATTGCTATGTTTGTAAATGTATATGCTTTAATATACAGATAGACTACAGTTCCTTTTCAATGCGGAACATATGTGTCCATTATATCTTTAAATGTTGTTGTATAAATGTTTCTTGGTTCGGTTCTTGAACGCGTCTTAGGGTTTTTCAGAAATCTTTACAGTGCTGTATACTTTCGTTTAATGATGAGGCCTATACGTTTGGTTTAGATTCTTATTGCTAATGGTTGCAAAGCATTTGGAATGGAATACGTTTCCTTATCTCAGGTCTATCCCTGCATTCTCTGTTATAATACAAAAGGTATTGTTTTTCCTTATTCTCAGTTATAAAAGAGTAGCTAGTATCGGTCTTTGTTTAAGTTATAGAGTTACTCTTTTTTATTTATTTTCAGGAAAGGAACAGCTAATATTAGTCTCTATCCGAGTTAAAGAAATTAATATTCTTTACCTTCTATACTCAAGAAAGAACAGCTAATAACCATCTCTGTCCGAGTCATAGATATTACTCTTCTTATCATATATTTCAAGAAAATAGCAGTTATTATCAGTGGTTTTCCTTCAACACAGAATAATAACAGAAATGTTTCTAGTATATGTATGCATTGTGAGCCATACATGCTCTTCCGCAACCTACTTGTAATTGCTTGCCAAACCTCCCGACCGTAGGAAGACTTCTCTTTGATCTTCCACCCCCAAGCACTTGCAGGTCCTACTCGACCGCAATAACACTGGACTCGCCAGTAAACGCTATCTGATCCTAACCAGACTTAGTGTGTACAGGAAATTCTTTTCCTCTTATGCCATCTGATCCTAACCAGACATAGCATCCAAAAGAAAAATGTTTTTCTTTTTCGTGCCTTGCCATCTGATCCCCAACCAGACTTGGCAATACCCCTTTTTCCTCTGGGGTCTCAACTACCTCAAGGTAGTTAGGGTTCCAGCATAACTGACTCATCAGTTACTTAACCAAGATTAATCATAACTCAGTTCCAATAATGTCAACACAATTATTTTTCATTAACACAAAATTAATAACCAGAATATATATATATAATTTCAAATAAAGTCTCTTGTTCAATAATTACTTTTATCATTTACCAACATTACTTTTCACAGGGGATATTACATCTCCCCCTCCTGGAAGTCTACATCGTCCCAATGTTGCTGTTTACCCAAAAACAGTCTGGGATAAGCATCCCGCATCATTTGTTCATCTTCCCAGGTGGCATCTTCAGGCCCAAAGTGCTACCACTGCACTTTAACCTGGCTGATGACCTTTTTCCGCAGCTCGACTCTTCTCTGATCTAATATGTTCACTGGTTCGACCAGGAACTCTCCTTCTGGTTCCACCTGAATGTCCTGCCAACTTATTACATGTCTAGGGTCATACACATATCTCTTTAAAACGAATACATGGAAGACATTATGAACTTGAATATGGCTGGGTAGGGCGAGCTATTAGGCTACAGGCCCCACTCGTTCCAGAATTTGGAATGGTCCACAAAAACGTGGTGCCAATTTGGCACAAGCATTCCATTGGAGGGTACTCTTCCTAGGTCGAACTCTGATGTATACATGTTCACCCACTTGATACTCTTTAAAGGTTCTCTTCCGGTCTGCAAAATTCTTCTGCCTATCTTGTGCCATGTTTAAATTAGCTCGAACCTTTTTCACCATGACCTCCATCTCTTCCAACATTTCAGGTCCTAACAAGAATTTGTCCTCCGGTCCACCCAAACTGGAGGGTGTGTGGCACTTCCGACCGTAAAGTACTTCGAATGGACTCATCTTCAAGGACAAGTGATAGCCATTATTATAGGCGAATTCCACTAGGTGTAGATACTCCTCCCATCGTGTAGGCTGTTGCATCACATAAGTTCTCAACAGGTCCTCCAACACTTGATTCACTCGCTCAGTCTGTCCGTCAATTTACGGATGATAGGCGGTGCTGAAACTCAACTGAGTTCCTAGACCTTCAAATAAGGTCCTCCAAAAAGCTGAAGTGAACTTAACATCACGATTAGATATTATTACTTTCAGCAGCCCATGTAGTTTAAATATATTTTGCATAAAAATGTTTGTGATTTGAGCTCCACAATAAGTGGATTGAACCGGTATAAAGTGAGCTGACTTACTGAGTTTATCCACTACTACCATTATCGAATCATTATTCCTTTTGGATTTCGGCAAACCAGTAATAAAGTCCATGGTTATGGTCTCCCATTTCCATTCTGGTATGGGTATTGGCTGTAGCAGTCCTGCAGGATGCTGATGTCCAGCTTTCACTTGCTGACACTCCAAACAGCGCACCAGGTATTCTACAACATCCTTCTTCATGCCTGGCCCATAATACTCCTTCTTTAGTGAGGTGATTAATTTCTGGTAACCAGGATGTCCTGCATAAGGACTTCTATGTTTTTCATCCAAAATCTTCTCTTTAATACAGGTCTGATTGGGTACATAAATCTTCTTTTGAAAACACAACAAGTCGGCTGCATTCAAGGTATAACCTTGTTGTATGGAACGGGCATCTGAATTCTGCACCAAATGCTTCTTTTGCAAATAACTCTGATCTTGCGTCGACGCCACCTCAATCTCTTGGTCAAGAGTGGACCATCCTTGACTGATACCAATCTCATAAATGCTTTGCACTTTTCGACTTAGTGCATCAGCTACTCTGTTCTCCTTTCCCTTTAGGTGCTTAATTTCGAAATCGAAATTTCCCAGAAAGTCCACCCATCTTGCTTGTCTTGCATTTAAAGTGGGTTGACTAAAGTAACTAGTCAAACTGTGGTGATCCGTCATTAACAGAAACTTTCTCGCTACTAAATAATGGCGCCACATTTTCAGAGCATGGATCACAGCAGTTAATTCCAGGTCATAGGCAGAATATTTCTGCTCATGCTCTTTCAACTTCCTGGATTCATAGGCAATCACTTTGCCTTCCTGCATTAATACTCCGCCCACGCCCTCCTTACTGGCATCTGTGCAGACTACATATTCCTTTTCGGGATCTGCCACACATAGCACAGGTGCTGTGGTAAGTAAATGCTTGAGCTGTTTGAAGCTCCGCTGACACTCCGCTGTCCACTTAAACACTTTTCCCTTCTTTTGCAAGGAGGTAATGGGGAAGGCAACTCTAGAAAAACCTTCTACAAACCGTCGATAATATCCAGCCAGCCCCATGAAAGATCGAATGTCTGCTACATCCTTGGGTGTAGGCCAATCCATTATAGTTTTAATCTTTTCAGGGTCTACGGCTATACCTTCCTTTGTAATAATGTGACCCAAATACTGGATCTGTTCTTTATAGAAATCACATTTGCTGAATTTTCCATATAACTGATGCTCCCGCAAAGTCTGTAACACTATCCTTAGATGTTCCTCATGCTCTTTCCTATTCTGGGAGTAGATAAGTATATCATCAATAAAGATCAATACAAATTTGTCTAAGTATTGATGAAATACACTATTCATTAAACACATAAACGTTGCAGGCGCATTAGTTAACCCAAAAGGCAGTACCACAAACTCGTAATGTCCATAACGAGTACGAAAAGCAGTCTTGGCTATGTCTTCATCTTTTATTCTAATCTGGTGGTATCCTGATCTCAAGTCAATCTTAGAGAAGGTGGTCGCCCCCTTCACCTGATCAAACAGCTCGTAAATGTGGGTAGTGGATATTTGTTTTTAACTGTTAGCTTATTCAACTGTCTATAGTCAATGCACATTCGTAGAGTCCCATCCTTCTTCCTCACAAACAGTACAGGAGCTCCCCAAGGAGAGATACTGGGGTGGATTTACTTCTTTTCCAGCAGCTCTTGCAGCTGCATTTTTAACTCAATTAACTCCGGCACACTCATCCGATAAGGTGCTCGGGATACTGGGGCTGCTCTGGGTACCAGCTCAATGGTGAAGTCCAGATTCCTTTTGGGTGGCAGCCCTGGAATCTATTCAGGAAATACATCTGCAAATTCTTGCACTACTGGTATATCTTTAACAGTTGCAACCTTATCCACAGAATCTGCAAACCCCACTTGCACTGCATAAATTTGGCATTTATTCCGGATACACTTAACCAGCTGAGAGGCTGTGATCGGCCGAATCTGCACTGGTTTCTGAATGCCTTGAATTTCTTTTCCCACACCCAGCTCATCTCTGTAAGAAACTAATTTTGTTTTACAATTAATTACAGACCACCGTCGTTCCAACTAGTCCATTCCTATCAGCACGTCATAGGAACCAAGAGGGAGTACATTTAACTCAGTTGTTATGGTTTGGCTAGCTAACCTTAATGGGCAATTGCTGACTTTGGTTAATACTCTTCTTTTGGTCCCAGTGGCCAACTGTACTAACCATGGGCTTTTAAATTTAGTAGTTTGCAAACCACAACTTTCTACCACTTTAGGACTTATATAGCTTAAAGTAGCTCCTGGGTCTACTAAAACAGAAACAGCGCGATCAAAGATCTTACCTTCGAACTCTATCATCGTTGGCTGGTAATCAGCTTGTAGATCCTCCAGTGCTGCGTTTATTCTGGGCATGGATCGAGCCACATCTCCTACTGTTGAAGCTTCGTAAATCTGGGACAACTGATCGCTGTCCTTCCGATGAGGGCAGTTCCTAATATAATGGGGTCCGTCACAACCCCAACACTGAACAGGTGGCCGAGCTGTGCTTTCATTGTCCACTCTAACTTGCTGTTCACTGTATTTGGATTCTGCAGGAGGTTTGAATCTACTCTGAGTTTTTGCTGGATTTTTAGTGCTGGCTCCTTTCGAAAATCCTTTCTGAAAACTGTTGCGTGCTCCCTTACTACCCATGGGCATTTTACTACCTTGCTTGTCTGTCCAACGCTTTCCGGGATTTTCTCCTTTTGATTTGTTCTACTGATAACACAGTCTTGCTTTTTGTATTGCTTCATCCATGGTTTTCAGATTATCGAACTCTATCCTTTCTCGCATTGTCAGAGGTAGGCTACTAACAAATCTTTGTACTTTAGCCTTCTCTTCACGAATATAGGGCACGTAGCGAAGCAGGGATGTGAACTTGGTTACAAACTCATCAATGGTCTGCTGTCCCAGCCGCAGATCGTGAAATTCGCGTGCCTTTTCATCATAAAAATGTTTTTTCAGGTACTTCTCTTTAAAATATCCTTGAAACTTTTCCCATGTCACATCTTGTTCACTTATTCCCCGCACCATCTTGACCTCTTCCCACCATAGCGTGGCTTTGGCTTGCAACTGGAATATATCCAGCCTTGCCTTCAGATGATGATCGTATTCGTATACCTGAAAATACTTATTCATATTACTCAGCCATGCCTTTGCAGCTTCTTCAGATTCTCCGTCAAAATGAGGTGGTTTAATCTTCCTGAATTCTCTGTGTAATTCCATCCGGGGTCTTTTGGGAGTCTGATATTCAGAAGCGTTAACAGACTTCTCTCCTCTCGTCTCTCATCTGTCCTCTGCTTCCTCCTGTTCAGTATGATAGCTCTGTTCATTTTTTATTTGTGCTTGCTCCGGCCTCGGATGTGACTGCTGCTGATGTTGTTTATCAGACAAGCTTTTCAGGATCCTCTCCTGCTCAACATTCAATCTTGCGTTATCCGCACGCAACTGAGCCATTTTATCCTTTATCTCCTGCAAAGTCCTCAATAGCATTGAGTCAGTAGTGCGACCTGCTACTCCCAGCTGTACCCAGAACTCAGAATTCGGTTGAGGCTGTTCCATGTTATCCGAAGGTTCTGGATTCCCATAAGGAGCACTGTTTGCTCTTCTCATTCTGCTACTACCTGCTTCAGAACATCTCATTAAACAGATTTAATTTATCTTGGTGTATTGCTGAACTGTTACCATAATACTGTTTATATTCATGTTGCTGTAATCTTAAAATTTTCCCAAAGGTCACATAGTTGTAAACCTTGGGCTCTGATACCAATTTGTCACGCTTCCACAATTTTTTTTTTTATCTATTATAACACAGCAATGTTAACTTTTCTACCTAAGCATTATTACTATGACTTACACATTGTTTGATGCATTCAAACCTTACAATTACATAAGCATTGCTACTTTGTTATATTTATGGCTTGATATATGTTTTATAGTCGCACTCACACATACCTACTTACCTTCCTCGTGATCCTGACTTCAATGGTTCAAGTTACATTATACCTTAATCATATGTAAATGAAAAGGACATAACCCACGGGCTATGGAAATAGATTATTCATTGACCACGCAAATATATGTTTGTATGCAAATGTTGATAATGGAATGTTTATTACATATCCCGAGAGATCGGGATTGATCATCTGTCTCGCCATCGTATTCTCGGACCAGGTGTAAGCATCCTCCATCGTCCATTTGGAAAGATGTGAGGCCGATGGCAAACTTGCCATGTGCGTCCTGTACATTGAAGTTTACGGCCCTGACTCCTCGACCTTGTTGCTTTTCGCGCCAGAAAACCTCCATGGTAAACCGGTAATCGAACGGTTGACAAATCTTTCTGCAGATCAAGGGTTCACAATAAGCCACGAACCGGTAACCATCTGGAGGGTTTATAACTTGTCTACACTTTCGGGTTGCCATAATGTTTATTCTATTTCCTCCGCCTCGTTCCAGCTCTGTAGCCTCATGGTGCTCCGCCGCATCGGTCTTTTGTCTCAGGCATGCAGATCTGGCCACTATTCATCTTCATTGCTATTTGAAGGTAAGGTACCCATGTTACAGAACCCAGGTGTAGCTCAGATATGGTTATTGTTTTATTTCTCTGCTCTGGATTCCTTCACAGTTTGATACCAGGTTTACATGGTGCTAACATCGTTGCAGTTTTTGTGCAGGTATGGAACCTTCCACCATAAGGGACAAGGGTTCCTCTTTCAGTCGTCTTTCTCACCGACAGGTAAGCATCAACCCCACTTTCTGCAACTATACATACAGGTTCTATGTAGTCAGGGTCTAAGTTGTGTTCATCCGCTTGATAGGGGTTCTGACAGTGAGTCTCAAATCTGTTCCCTGCACAAGCTCAGGGTCTCTTGAAGGCATGTAGTGTTAGCTTTTTGTGTATTAAAACCCTTCGCTAGGAATTTCGATGGTTGTATTACTGTGGCTCATGAATGATTTACAGCTCTGTCTGAGACTAAGTACTGGCATTTTATTCTTTTTGAAACACAGTCTATTATTATTTCTTGAGCTCGGCTTCGGCTCAAATGGTTGATTAATCGTTGTTGTTTATAGACAAAGTGACTTTACGACCGTCTGGTCATTTGTTTCAATAAACCATGCAATTTTCTTTTCAATGATCAATATATATATTTCCAGGTCTTTTTATTGAATGTTTGAGTTTTTACCACAGTTCATATGAATGAACCTATGGCCATTCGACTCCGGCTTGGTTACCTCCACTGGCTCAGCGTAAGCTCCCGCTGCAATGGTTACCAGGTCAGGGTTTCACCGGCTATAATCTGCCTGAGAGTGCATGTAACCCTGGTTACCCTGCTCTGTCCTCGGCGTCCATGCTTATGTTATACAGGAATGGTGCATGTTTTATTTCAGCGTTTACATAGTATGATTAAAGTAATATGAAGTCGTTATAGTGCATTCTGGTTTAAATACCCCCGTTGAGGTTCTCCTCACGGCCTTGCGCTAGGGTTTCTATGTTTAACACCTTTATTTATTTGTGCGTATAATGTATTACAGTGCGGAGGATAACTCCAGTTCGACATTGCTATGTTTGTAAATGTATATTCTCTAATATACAGATAGACTACAGTTCCTTTTCAATGCGGAACATATGTGTCCATTATATCTTTAAATGTTGCTGTATAAATGTTTCTTGGTTCGGTTCTTAAACGCGTCTTAGGGTTTTTCAGAAATCTTTACAGTGTTGTATACTTTCGTTTAATGATGAGGCCTGTACGTTTGGTTAAGATTCTTATTGCTAATGGTTGCAAAGCATTTGGAATGGAATATGTTTCCTTATCACAGGTCTATCCCTGCATTCTCTGTTATAATACAAAAGGCTGTTATAATACAAAAGGTATTGTTTTTCCTTATTCTCAGTTATAAAAGAGTAGCTAGTATCGGCCTCTGTTTAAGTTATAGAGTTACTCTTTTTTATTTATTTTCAGGAAAGGAACAGCTAATATTAGTCTCTATCGGAGTTAAAGAAATTAATATTATTTACCTTCTATACTCAAGAAAGAACAGCTAATAACCATCTCTGTCCGAGTCATAGATATTACTCTTCTTATCATATATTTCAAGAAAATAGCAGTTATTATCAGTGGTTTTCCTTCAACACAGAATAATAACAGAAATGTTTCTAGTATATGTATGCATTGTGAGCCATACATGCTCTTCCGCAACCTACTTGTAATTGCTTGCCAAACCTCCCGACCGTAGGAAGACTTCTCTTTGATCTTCCACCCCCAAGCACTTGCAGGTCCTACTCGACCGCAATAACACTGGACTCGCCAGTAAACGCTATCTGATCCTAACCAGACTTAGTGTGTACAGGAAATTCTTTTCCTCTTATGCCATCTGATCCTAACCAGACATATCATCCAAAAGAAAAATGTTTTTCTTTTTCGTGCCTTGCCATCTGATCCCCAACCAGACTTGGCAATTCCCCTTTTTCCTCTGGGGTCTCAACTACCTCAAGGTAGTTAGGGTTCCAGCATAACTGACTCATCAGTTACTTAACCAAGATTAATCATAACTCAGTTCCAATAATGTCAACACAATTATTTTTCATTAACACAAAATTAATAACCAGAATATATATATATATATAATTTCAAATAAATTCTCTTGTTCAATAATTACTTTTATCATTTACCAACATTACTTTTCACAGGGGATATTACAGATCAAATATATTTTTACTCTAAAATAGGTTTTCACCCCAAGATATTTGATCCATAATATTATTTTTATTAATTAATTAATTAATTTATATATTATTATTATTATTATTATTATTATCCAACTTTAAGGTCACGACCAAGGAAGACACCAAATTAGTCTATGAGCCCTAGGTGATACCAAATTGGTGTATGACACCCCTTTGTTTGTGGGAAGTCTCCTTTTCCTCTAAAATAGGTTTTTACCACAAGATGTTTGATCCATTTTGATGGGACTTGACGGATCTAAAATGCTTATTAATTATTATTATTATTTCTTGTTTCATATTTTAATTTTATATATTTGGATTGGTTCAATTTTTTTATTAATAATAATAATTATTATATTTTTTTAATAATTAATTTTATTATTATTATTATTATATTTATTATACATTTTTAGGTCACACCAAGTCAACACCAAATTGGTGTACGAGACCCCCTTGTTTACCAAATTGATAGATCTGGAGTTGATGGATCTAAGATGGTTATTAATTATAATTTTATTATTTATTGTTTGGTTATTTTAATTTTATATAATTGGCTTGGGTCAATTGTTTTTATTAATAATTATAATTATTATTATTTTTAATTAATTAATTAATTAATTATTATTATTATTATCCTACTTTAAGGACACACTCAAGCGAGACACCAAATTGGTGTATGAGGCCCTGTTGTTTACCAAATTGGTATATGAGACCCCATGTTTGTGGGACAAGGGTGAGACCCCCTTGTTTACCAAATTGGTGTATGAGACCCCCTTGTTTGTGGGACAAGGGACCAAATTGGTAGATCTAGAGTTGATGGATCTAAGATGGTGATTGATTATAATTAATTATTATTTTATTACTTCTTGTTTCATTAATTTAATTTTATATAATTCGATTGGATTAGTTATTTTATTAATTATAATTATCATTATTTTTAATTAGTTAATTTTTTTTTATTATTATTATCCAATTTTAAGGTCAGAGCCAAGCTAGACACCAA
>APFE031254856.1:3067-28877 GCA_000404065.3 Pinus taeda | reverse complement strand
TCACCTGTCACATTTGCTTCATGATTGTTTTCTTGCTGTGAATCTCCTTCTTTTCCCTTTCGAGATCTACAGTCTTTCTTTAGGTGTCCTTTCTTTCTGCATTTCCAGCAAACTATCCCCAATCTGGACTTGGATCTGCCTTTCCTTGATTTACTGCGATATCCTGAGCTCTTTCCTCTTTCCATTTTTCTTCCTCTAGACTTTGCAGTCAAAGCATTTCCCGATGTCTCACCGGAGCTTTTCCGTCACATTTCCTCGCTAAGGATAGCACCGACAACATCATCAAACTTTAAAGTACTAGATCCAGAAACATAGTTACTAATGGCCATTACTAAACCATTCCAACTTTCTGGCAATGAGCATAAGAATAACAAAGCTCTAACTACATCATCAAAGTTTACTCCTACAGAACATAACTAACTTTTAATAGTATTAAAATCATTTAAATGGCCTGCAACAGATCCACCTTCCAACATCTTCATATTAAATAACTGTTTCATAAGAAATACCTTGTTTGAGGCCAAGGATTTTACATATAGTTTCTCCAACGCCTTAATCAAACCCTCTGTCATTGTTTCCTTTGAAATTTTGAATGCGACCGATGCTGCGAGGCACAACCGTACTGTTCTGAGTGCCTTTCTATCGAGAAGGTTCCATTCTTCATCTGTCATACCCGTTGGCATCTTTCTTTTTCCGCCCAATGGTAGGTACAAATCTTTCTGATATAGATAATCTTCCATCTACATCTTCCACAGTGAGAAGTTTTTTCCGTTAAATTTATCGACCCTAAACTTACCATATTCCGCCATTTCTCCCACTCGAATGAGGAACCCTTCTTTCCTACGAGTTTATTAGCCAAATAGACCTTCAGCTCTGATACCAGTTGTCAGAAAATTATATATTACGGAGCAATGGAACACATAAAATATTGCAAAAATATAAACATAGAAAACACATAAAACAAGAGAGACATAGATATATGTGGTTCACCCAATTTGGGCTACGTCCACCCTGAAAAGCCAATCCTTCCTTTCTATTACCCAGCAAAATGAAGAGACGCAACCTACAACAGATTCGCTATAATATCCTCTGTTTTCTCTCACAGTCTCACCTCTCCGTTTCTCGCTCGGAGAATACACATCTATTACACAGCCTCAAATACAATGCCCTCATACAAAGAGAGGGGGTTGCTTTATAAGGCAAAAAACCCTAAACTAAACATAAGTTGTACCGTCAGATCATCCGCCTAATGAACGACCCAGATTGACTAGAAATTACTATACTTTTACAAGGAAATTTTACATATGTTTTTAACTTCAAGGGAGATGCCCTCGAAACCCTCGCCAAGGGACTACTGGCCCCTGGACCCTCCCCCCCCCCCCCCCCCCCCCCCCACGCGCATGGAGGGGTGAACAAACTTCCTGGGTTATACATCTGGTTGAAACAAAGACCTCTGAACAATCATGCTCCACACCAAACATTCCTCACATCAACCTTACAGCTCTGACATCCTACATCACATCTAGGAGTCGTCGACACATTCAACTCAGTTGTTTTGGGGTAAGCCCACCTTCCGTGTCTTATGTTGATTGTCTGATGCTTTTTGTGTTTCTATTTGTATGAAGGTTGTCTGCTTGATTTCAATGAGTACTTTTCTGTCATTTGATACATACTAGCTTGCACTAGCATCGTTTTAGTTTTCGTTAATATTTCACTATTGTCGCATGCATGAAACTATTTTTCACGAATGGTCGTCGATTCCATGAGTCACCTCACCTGCATGCATTTTGTTCCACTTTTTGAATCTGTCATTCACCGTTTGAATGCATGATCATTCACTTATGATTACACTCAGTATCACTATGCATTCACACTCACATTCGCGTTCAGTTTCCTGTCGGCAAGTCTGGGTAGCCTTGGCTTGGAATTTGCCTCACCAAGACAACATTTTGCAATCTTGAGAGGGAAGGCTCTATCTTCCTCTCAGGAAATGCTCATTTCTGCCCAGTTACTGCTCTCCAGTCTTGCATTGTGCAATTCTGAGGGACAGTGACTACTGGCCCAGGAAATTGCGCAATGCAGTCACTAAGCTTGCAACCATTGTCAGCTGAGATTGTGCACTACGCAATTCCAGCAGTCAGCAGTCAGCAGCCAGACTGGAATTTGTATTATGAAGTTCCAACAGTCAGTGAGCCTCCTAGTAGCCCAAAATATGCCTTGCGCAGTCTTGGCTCTCAGTCTCTCGACCTCCCGACTCAAATTGCGCGACCTTCATGATCAGTCACACATGTATGTTACAAGTCAGTTCTCAAGTTCATTCTGGTTTTCAACTGAAAGATTGCTTGTCATGAGCATTTCCATGTCTCCAGGTATCGTAGGTGTTCATCCACCTCTTAGCAGCAAAGGTACAATGATTTTGAGGAGATCAGAGTCAAAAACACCATTTAGAGCACACTTGGGGATGCAGTCGATCAAGTGTCTATGAGCTTGCGTACTCACGAAGACATCAATTTGTTTGTATACAAGGACATCAAGATATGACGAAAACAACATCACATCGAGCAACATCATGAACAGTAGATGAAGGTAGCTTACCGGATGAAACAAATTCAAGGGGAAGGTTTTTGACAACATAGAGGTGAAACAAAGTTGCAAGCTCAGCAGATCCAATGATGATGAAAGCAACTTTGGAGACTTAGGCTATGAGGCGACAGTGGGACATGAAGATCGTGCGAAGACAAAGAATGGAAAAAAGGAGTTGCATGTACTGAAGCAGAAACTCAAGGAGGAACATGAGCTACACAAACAAGCAAGTTGCAGCAGGAACATGAACGACATAGGGTGCCACATGCACTCACGAATGAAACTGCACCCATACATGTTACAGATCCATCTTAGCAGCTGGCACAAAGAATACATGGTGAGCATTGTTGTTCATAACGTGCAAGGGATTCAAAAACATGTATGTCATTGTGTGCATGCATGCGATCCAAGCCATTCAGTACACTCACCAAGACAACGACAAAAAGCTAGTCCGAATGGAGCTGAGCATGTAGTTGACAGTTGATTCACATGACCACCAGCACACACTGGAAGATCAACATGAACACTATGCATCAGTGTGTTGTTGGTTTGGCCGCACACAAGAAGACCATCCGTATGTTAGTAGACAAGTTGGATGAAGGAGCCATACCAATGCACCAGATGCAATGGAGGCAAGAGTTCGCTTCAACAAGATGTCACCATGGAGTGCATGCACACCATCATGGACGACCAAGCTTGGCATCAGCTCACCACCTTCACCATCACAAGCATGTCAAATATTTGGTCTAACCATAACGAACCGAGTGTCAGTGATGTCTTGCATGTCCTGCTCAAGCCGTTTTGTCTCACATGAGCACATGTGCATTGTAATGTAACGTCTTGTCAAGTGTAAGTCAAGTGTCGATAGTTGGATGTAATAGTCATAAAGTAGATGAAAAGTCATGAGGATAGATGAGCTGTCACAAAGGGGAATGTTAAGGGTCACCCCACCCTTTGCTATAAATAGAACCTCATAACTCATTGTAAAGGCTTTTGGTCATCCAAGCTTCCGATAATACTATCTTGGAGAGAGCTTGGGTAATATTGTAATGAGCCTTGGATTCTCCATTGCGCAGAGCTAGTACATCTCATTGGAGGAGTAGGGGGTTGTGGCTGCAATGTTCCACTATTGGAATTAGTGGTTGGACATGGATGTATTGTATGACTGGAACTTACACTTCTTAATATAACAAGATCTAGCATGTTTCATGTATATGTTTTATTGTATTCTATGCTATCTAGTTTACTCTAAATGATATATTTATTGGTTTTCTTACACATGCATGTATAGACTATTCTGTATAATTATGTATGTATCTTTTTGAAATGTGTTGTTGGTTTAACCATCACTTTGGATTGCTCGCTAACTTGCCTTCCATGTTGTGATGTATCTTTTCTTGTGTGTTCCCTTCCAAGCAGAGTGTTATCGCATGTTTCCAAGGGGTGCAATCATCACAACCCCCATGTGTTAGAACCTCTCATGCACCTTCCTTAACTCATTGTAGCTGTCACACCCTTGCTACCAATAGAGTTATCTTACTTGCCTTTGTGCGAATTCATGGTCAAGGAATTACTGTACAACCCACTACTGGGACTCCTACACCAAACGATCTGCGACCTAATTAGGGCTTCTTATCAAGGAGATCCCCTTACATGTTGGCGGGTCCAACACCGTCAACATTTTGGCATTAGAAGGAGGACCAGATGATAAGATGAGCCCTCACATCTGTTTTGAATCTCTACACATCTATCATGACTAACTATAGAGTTTCTCTTCTAGAATGTATGTCTTATGGAAATGACTTCACTATCTCGGGAGAGCTATCAGATAATTTGTCTCATAAAACATATGATGGTGGAGGCCATGTAGCCCTAGTTAGGCACGCAATTGACGTTGTAGGCTCATGCGAAAGACATGGATTCTTTGAAGAATACATGAGCTTCTCATTGTTCGTCTACATGCTTTGAGGGAAACCAATGCACTGGTGTGCCACACTGCCCGGGAAATCTATTCATTCTCTTGCTCGTCTGGTCACAGACTTTCAATAACTTTGACCATAAAGCACTCAACAAAGAAATTATGAAATTACGGAAAGCACCCAATGATTCCATTGAAAAGTTTTACACGCGCTTTTTTAATCTTGCATACTGATTCCCTGAAGATGATATTGATTGGGAATTTCTTAATGGAATATTTTAGTATCTTCTTCACGTATCTAAACCCTACTCAACACACTTCATTGATGGAGCTGTGCAATCATAGGCAAGCACAGTTGTTGTCACAAGTGACTATTCGCCTTCACCTCATCAAATAACTCCACCACTGCAGAGTGGTGTGGGAGATCATGCACACACATCTGTTGAACTATCACATCCTCCCACCCCACCTGCTCTTGATATTTGCATAGATTTGTCTTGCAAGCCTGTTGTTTGTCACATGGATTTGTTCCCTCAACCTCCGTCCCCGCGTTCTGTTGATCCTACGGATTGTACTATCTTGTTCTCTTGCATTCCAGACTCCTCACCTGATGTGGACGAGGATCGTAGACAAAGTTGGTGTTGTGCAACCAACTTGCGCCATCTTTTAGGATGTGTGTGTGTGGGAATCTAAAGAAGAAACTGCGGTAAAGGATGACTCCCTTCCACCCACGCTTCATCTGCTTTATCTTGACATCCCTTATGATTCTGCCACTATTGATTTCCCCTGTGAAAACCCATTTCTAGATTTTTCTACTTCCAATCATTCACAAGACACGTCGGATGTCAGTTTGTCATTACAATGTGGAGAGGACACATCTTCCTCAGAAAATTTGTCCAATATATCATCTATATTTTTTGAAAACATAGAGGGTGAACATCTTTGCTTCCCATCCACTCTACTCGATTCATCAAATCATGAGGATGTCGAAAAACATCTTGAATTTTCTGATCTTTGTTGTCGTGATCTATCCACTTCCTTATCTTATCATGATATTGATTCAACTGTTGTTAATCTATCCAGGACACCGGTCTACAATGATCTATCTATCAACCAATTCGAAACCTTGTAGGTTGTCGAGGCACTTTAGCCCGAGCTGATGTTTATGTCATGCCCTCACTGTCCTGAGGTTGTTTTCACTTCTAGTCAGGAAATTTTTGAAACACTAAAGGCTCCTGATCACTCTCTACTTTGCATTGAAAATCAATCAAACAACTAAATTTCACTTCCTCCACTTGAACTACATGATCCCATTTCTCATGCAATGGAGCAATCTTACAGAGCAAGGACACATGCATTGGAGGAATCTTACATAGCAAGCACACATGCAAAATGTAAGTGGTCTACCTTTCTCACATTTTCTTTCTTCTCACAAGTAAGAGAATGCATACACTCAACATCTGCACACAGTGTAACACAACACCATGGAAAGTCCAGAAAGTGCATGTCATGCGCTTTCACTCTTTTTTGTTCAATGGAAGCTTTTAAACTCGGAGTGTGTTTGTCTTCACTGTTACATATTTCTTGTTTGTTGGTTCAGACAACTGTTTTGTTTACGAAACATGACTTCACTAACATGGGTTAACCAATGCACCGGTGGCTACATTAGAAGTATCACTTCATGTGAGATGGCCCATGCACCATTAGCTTAGGAGTAGGAGTAGTGTTTTATTGCATGATTATTTGATTACTTGCCTTATTGGTTTGTTTTTTTGCTTGCTTGTTTGCCTACTTGCTTTTATTTCGCTTTTGCTTTTGCTTTTGCTTTGCTTTGTTGTTTGTTTGTTTTGTTGTTTCGTTCGTAGGTTAGTTTCACATGAAACCATGTATGACTCTTGAAACAAGATGGGTAAAGTACAAAAGGACTTGTACACTTATCACTACTTGGTTATTTGTCATCTTGCCTTTGTATGAAGAACTTGTTACTTTCATTCCATGATACTTTGAAGGAAAATACGTACTGTTCGAAGTGAACCTCGGTGAAAACACAATGCTTGCGTGCTAACTAGTATTACCTACTCTAGTTGGTTGTTTTTGGATTAGCCCTTGTCAGCTCAATGAAGTAGAGTAAGGTGAGGGGGGAAAACTTAACAGGCACATCAGAGGTATAATAAACTACTTCCCTGCTAAAACAACCTCTTTTGCTCTCAATAAGTCAGGATCCCTCTTCTGCCTATGAAATGAATAAGTGTTATGCACATTTACGAAAATAAAAAAAATGAAAAAAGTTAAAAAAAAGTTTGAAAAAATTAAAAATGAATCAGGCGAAATAAGAGAAAGGCTTCCTGCATAGAGAGCTGATGCAAGTAAATACACCAAGGTATTGACCAGACTCGCTGGTAGTGGAGTCATGCTTGTGTTCCTATGTGACTCTACCGGGGTACTATCCAAGCTTGTTCGCAATGGAGAAACAATAGAGATGAAACTAAGACTCTGACGAATATACTGCTTGATCCAAAATCTTTTGCTTATAGATGTGTTAGAGAATTACATGCATAAATTGTAGCTTAACATAAAAAACTTAATGTGCACATGAGAGAATAGGAGAAACACATAAATCGTGAAAGAAGACAACAAGCCTTGATAATGGAGTTTGTCTGACTTGGACTACATCTTCAGGCCCTGCTCGATCAATGGGGAGGCCTTCATTCATTAAGTGGCATGAAAAAGAAGAGTACAAGCATCAGTTACAAAAAAGGAGTTTTATACCTCCATACTAAAAAATGGCCAAAAAATGTAGAACTCTGATGGAGAAATAGAGATTGCCATTGTGTGTGTGGTGTCAAGAAGTGCGGAAACCATATAAAATTTGTCAATTTTCGACAAAGTGAAAATTCGACCCTCCTGCAAAATTCTGCCTTGAACTGTGTGCACTGCCTCCTCTGCCTGGGCGTACTAATAAAATGCATTTAAAATATAAAAATACTGATGGACTTCTCAATAATTTTGTTGGGTAAGTTGGTTTAAGATCCAGTTATGGTGGACGAGGTCGGGTGGAACCCCACCTCCTCCTCTTTTTATATAACCAAATGTTAATTTTTAAACATTAGTTTGGTTGGGCCCACCTTAGGTGACCCACCCATCCCACCTCCGTTGGCTCTGTTGGCTGTCACAAGTATTAATGTGGGGTTGGTTTCATGGCTGGGTTCGTGCCCCAAGAGCCAACCCACCACTGTTTATGCACATTTGTTGTTAATGGGGTTGGGGTTGTGCCCCATGGGCCGACCCACCCAAATCCTCTGCATTTAATATGGGTTCCGTGGTGTGGGGGAGGGTCAGGGTCATCGCCCGCCCCTCCATTAACAACTATATTGTTATGTGGATTTAGTTGGGGTGGCGGGGTTGGTGGCCCACCACCCCCTTTTTTTAATATTTTTTTGTTTAAATAAAACCAACCACACATTTTTAGAAATTCAAATTTTGACCGAAGGAGTTGTTTTAACCAGGCGACAAATTTGCCTAGAATTTCGCTGGAGTTGGCCAGATTCCATCTGTCGGAAAAGTCCAAATCGTGTCTTTGTTAAGCATGCCTAGTTAGCAAAAAGTCAACCCAACTTGTACTCCTCTATCTCCTTCATCGGGACTCAGATTGGAGTGTTGTTCGTGTCGTTGGAATCAGGGCGACAAGCACTTCAATCAGATGTCAAGTTCATTGTCTTTTCGCCACTTTGAACTTTGAGCCTTTTCCATGCCATTGGTGTTTGGAGATCCACCTAGATCAATCCTCTCCATTGAGGAGCTTTTGGACCGCCAAAAGCTTTATTATTCAATTGGAAACTAAGGGAATTTTTCCTTCACTCTTTCTTTTTTCTAGCCATTTTTTCCTTGCTAGGGTGCATCCCCTTGAAACCAACTCGAAGATATTCCACAAGTCCTCGTCGTGAAGTCCTGGTTCTTCTATCAAGGATGATGTATTCAGGTAACTCATCGATATACTCTGGTGCAAAGTCATAAACTGTAGGGATTTTGCCCACCTCTTTGGTGTCCATAATTAATGGTGGCTCATATAACTTTAAGTTCTCGACATTCCCTATGAAGTACATTGCATATATATTGACAAATCGAGACAAAAGGCATTGTTTCCAATCTTCTCCAAGATGGTGAATGGACCATACTGGATTGGTCACAACTTCTTCCCTTCTCCCTTCATCCTGTCCTTGCTGATATGGAACCACACTTTCTTGCCCACTTGAAATTGATGGTTGGCTCTATGTTTTTCATGTTGAGCCTTGTACTGGGATTGACTTTTCTCCATCTACTCCTATACTGCTTGGTGAATCAACTGCATCCGCTGAATAAATTGTTCTGCTTTGATCCTGTCATCGCATCCACTAGAGTCATCTTCCCTTCTAAAGACCATAACAAAAGGGTCTTTTGGCAGGTAGCCAAAACATTTCTCAAATGGTGAACGATGCATACATGAGTGCACTGCTTAGTTGTAGGAGTGTTGCACATATGGAAGATGCTCATCCCAAAACTTAGGATGTTTCCCACAATAGCCTTGCAACAAGTGTACCACGATGCGGTTGACAACCTTTGTCTGTCCGTCCGTTCGTGGATGGAATGCCCTGCTTCTTTTCAACTTGGTGTCCATCATCTTCCACAAGCTGGTCAGAAACTCTCCGAGAAAGCAAGAGTCCCGATCTGACACAATCGATGTGGGTAGCCCAAAATGGACCCAAAAATGTTGAAAGAAAAGATAAGCAGTCTACTCTGCAGTGATTTGCTTTTTACAAGGCATTAAAATACACATCTTACTAAAATGGTCAATGACAACATACAAATAGTCGTGATTTTTTCTAGACAAAGGCAAACCTCCTACCAGATCCATCGACACACTTTCCCATGGACGACTCGGAATAGGGAGTGGTGTGTAGAGCCCGAGTTTTCTATTAGAGGGCTTTGAAACAGAACATATCACACAACCCTTTACATAATGAGTCACAATGTTATTCATATGAGGCAAAAAATAGAATCTTTGTACATGACACAAAGTTTTTTCAATACCAAAATGACCAGACACAAGGGAGGTGTGGGCCTCTCGGATTACATGTACCCTTTCTCCTGTGGGTATGCACAATTTTCCAAGGTGATACAACAGTGTCCCCTGCAAGTGATAGTTGTCCACCTGTGAACCATGGGTTAGTTTTGCATAAATCTCCTTAAAGTCATCATCATTAGTGTATTGTTCAACATAACTTTCAAAAGATAACGAACCATTATGCAAAATAATAGAAGTAGAAATAGGAGGGCGAGATAGCATATCGGCCACTTTGTTGCTAGTGCCCTTCTTATACTTTATTACTGATGAAACTGCTATAGAAAACCCATCCACCTGAAATGACAAGATTGTTGCAACTTGGTCTGTGGCTGAAGATACAACAAGGGCTGATGATTTGTATGGATGATGGTCTCCTTTCCGATCAGGTAGTGTTTCAAATTCTTCACACTCTGAACCAAGGTATATAATTCTTGGTCATAGGTGGGATAGTTTATCACAGCTTGAGAGAACTTCTCTGAATGGTAACATATTGGCTTCTTTTGTTGGATCAGTATAGCTCCCATGGCATATCCGCTGGCATTTGTATTGATATCAAATGGTTGTTAGATATCTGGTAAGGCCAACACTGTGCGTGCTGATCTTTTCTTTCAATGTTTGGAAGGACTTTCACTGCTTTCATCCCCATTGAAAGACTTTCTTTACACTTGTCAATGCGTGTAAAGGGTGCTGCAATAATAGGGAAATTGGAAATATATCTCCTCCAATATTGTACTGCACCCAAAAAGTTGCGAACCTCAGTTACACTAGTAGGTTTAGGCCAATTTATAATTGTTTCAACTTTAGAAGGATCAATTTTTAGCTGACCATGACCAACAATATGACCTAGGTAAACCAAAGAGGTTTTCCCAAACTCACACTTTGACAATTTTACATAGAGTTTTTCAATTTTCAATACATCAAGCACTTTTTTCACATGACATACATGTTCATTCTAACTTTTACTAAAGACAAGAATATCATCCAGGTATACAAGAACAAATTCATCAATGAAAGGCCTAAAGAGATCATTCATGACCCTCATGAAAGTGGTTGGAGCGTTTCAAGCATCACCATCCATTCGAACAACCCCTGTTTGGTTTTGAAGGTGGTTTTCCACACATCCTACTCTGCAATTTGGACCTGGTGATAACCGCTATGCAAATCCATTTTGGTGAAATAGATAGCATTCTTTAATTGACCTAATAAGTCATCAATGTGGGGAAGAGGGTAACAATTTTTCACCGTGATTTTGTTTAGTGCTCGGTAACCCATGCACATCCTCCACGTGCCATCTTTCTTCGACACTAAGACAATCAGTGAACCACATGGAGAAGTGCTCAGTCTGATGACCCCTTGGTTCAATAATTCCTGCACCTACTTTTTGATCTCCTCCATATCAATGGTTGACCTCCTGTAAATGCCAATATTTGGTAAAGGAGTGTCATGCTACAAATGGATCTCATGTTGGATTTACCTCTTCAGAGGTAATCCCCTTGGTTCTTGAAACATCTCATCATAGTTAGAAATTAATTCAAATAATTCCTTTTTATGCACGTGATCACAACCCTGGAAAGCATTAGATAATTCTACATCTTTTCCCCTTACAACCATAAGCATGCAACCCTTACTAGAATTGACCAACCTCTTCATTTGTCCTACACTTACAAGGCTAGGATTGATTTTAGTTTGATGAGACCTTACAATATATTCTACCCCATCCTTTGTGATTTTGTATTTGTTTTCATGACGAAAGAAGATTGCCTTTCTATCATATAGATATGGACTTCCTAACACCTTGCCACAAATATCCAATGGTATTACATCAAGTTTTACCTCATCCACTAACTTAGAAGCAATCACAAATTTAACCTTGCACTGCTTAGTTACATTTAGTTTTTCTTTATCATGTATCCATCCAAGTGGGTAAGGTTTTGGATGTGGTTTGGTTTCCAAGCCTAGCTTCTTTACCAAGGACTCTGAAATCAAGTTTTCTTGGGATCCAGTATCAAATAGAGTTTCCACTTTTATATGATTTATGATAACTCTAATATGGAATAGCTCAATTCTCTTTCGTTCATTAAGAAGAGACTCATATATTCAACTAGTACCTTCACATGATTCAGAATTAGCATGAGGTGTAAGAGTACCTTTTGTTCCTGCTGCTGTGATCAATGCTTTGTCTCCAGAATCAGATCCAAGGTCTTGTTGCACAGTTTCCACTGTCTTCTGCTTTCCTTTTCCTCCATACTTCTTTGGTCTCTTTTCTGGATACTATTTCCAAAAATGATCATCATCATGAACTTCCTTATTGCAGTGAGTGTAGTAAGGTATTTCTCCTTCACCTTTCTTGGTTGATGTCGTCCTCTTCTCCTTTCCTTTTCCTTTCATTTTGGGTTTGTCATTTGGAGGTTTGAAAGGTGGTTTCTTGAAATGATCATCGCTTTCATTTTTGCCCATGTTCTCAAGATGGATGGCCTTTACACTGGCCAAGTCAATAGTAGTTGGTTCAAACAATAATAATGAATGTTTAAGGTAACTATGTAATGATCCAATATACTTAGTTATTACTTTAGGTGAGTCAAGTGCAGTGCCCAAATTAAGTGTATGTTTTCTAAATTCCTCTGTAAATATTTGAACATCCTGATCTTTGCCTTGGCTTAAGTACTGCCAATCCATTAAGTATTTTTCTTTGTAACCCAAGGGATAAAATTGTTCCTTTAATGCAAAAATGAAATTAGGCCATGAGGAAAGAAGAATACCCACACTCTTACTGCTTCAGAATTTTCTCTCCCATCAAACGAGAGCGGTGCTACTTAGCCGAAGAGAGGGCAGCTAAATCTTTTCCTCATCCTCATCGATCTGCTAAATCTTGTAGTAGATTTCAATCTTCCTAATCCAGTTATTAAGCTTTTCTACATTACTTTTACCATTAAACATGGGAAGATTAAATTTGACATCTAATTTATAGAAAGGTTTCTTATATGCATCCCTTGAATTTCTATGATGATGGTGATGAGAGGAAGAGAAATTTCACTCGTGGAAGCAGAAGGAGGGGGTTCTTCTCCACCATTTCCATAAACTAAACCTTGTTCTTCTAGATTTATCTCTTCTACTTTCTCCAACCTTGAAAGAAACTGACAAACATTCTCTACCATTGTATAGAAGGTTTTGTGGAAATTGCGCTCCTCTTCATGATGAGCCTCTTCATCTGCCATGTATCTCCTTTGATGTGCATGCCCTGCTTTGGGATAAAAAGACTTTAGTTTCCCTTCACCTCTTCGGATCTTGTTTCTTGCTAGCATACATACATGCAGTTCACATCTAAAAATACCTGCTCTGATACCACTTGATCCAAAATCTTTTGCTTATAGATGTGTTAAAGAATTACATGCATAAATTGTAGCTTAACATAGAAAAGTTAATGTGCACATGAGAGAACAGGAGAAACACATAAAGCATGAAAGAAGACAACGAGACTTGATAACAGATTTCGTCCGACTTGGACTGCATCTTCAGGTCCTGCTCGATCAATGGGGAGGCCTTCATTCATTAAGTGGCATGAGAAAGAAGAGTACAAGCATCAGTTGCAAAAAATGAGTTTTATACCTCCATATTGAAAAATGGCCAAAAACTTCAGAACTCTGATGGAGAAACAGATAGCGCCATTACATTTGTGGAATCGAGAAGTGCTGAAACCATATAAAATTTGTCAAATTCTCACAAAGTAAAAAATTCAGCCCTCCTACAAAATTCTGCCTCGAACTGTGTGCAATGCCTCATCTACCTGGGCACACTGATAAACTACATTTAAAATATAAAAATGCTTAGGGACTTCTCAATAATTTTGTTGGTTGAGTTGGTTTAAGATCCGGTTATGGTGGAAAAGGTCAGGTGGTCAAACACCGCCTCCTCCTCTTTTTTATACAACTGAATGTTAATTTTTAAACATTATTTTGGTTGGGCCCGCCTTGGGCGACCCGCCCAACCCACCTCCGTCAGCTCTATTGGCTGTCACAAGTATTAATACGGGGTTGGTTTCATGGTTGGGTTCGTGCCCCAAGGGCTGGCCCACCACTGTTTATGCACGTTTGTTGTTAATGGGATTGGGTATGTGCCCCACGGGCTAGCCCACCCAACTCCTCCGCATTTAATATGGGTTTTATGGTGTGGGGGAGGGGCCAGGGGTCATGGTCTTCCCCTTCATTAACAACTATATTTTTATGTGGATTCAGTTGGGGTGGCGAGATTGGTGGCCTGCCACCCCGTTTTTTTTTAATATTTTTTTGTTTAAATAAAACCAACTGCACATTTTTAAAAGTTTGTATTTTGATCGAAGGAGTCATTTTAACTAGGTGACAATTTCACCCAAAATCTAGCCGGAGTTGGCTAGATTTCGTCCTCCAAAAAAGTCCAAATTGTGTCTTTGTTAAGCCTACCGAGTCAGCAAAAAGTCAACCCAACTTTGACGGCCTCTATCTCCTTCATCCAGACTCAGATTGGAGTGTCGTTCACATTGTTGGAATCAAGGCGACGAGCACTTCGATCTGATGTCAAGTTCATCATCTTTCCACCAATTTTAATTTTGAGCCTTTTCCATGCCACTGGTGTCTGGAGATCCACCTGGATCATTGCTTGTGCACTAATATACCCCTCATCCCCAATTGAAACAACAGTGTTGCCTTGGCTTGGAATGTGTTCAATTGACTAAGAGCTTGGTGGATGTTGAATCTTACAATAAAGCTAGTGTGAAACCAAGACAAGTTGAGAACTGAACAATACGTCTGGAGGTGTTAGACTTGCCTTTCACGAACAAGGTCCATTCATAGAGATGGAATTCTACCAGTGTGTCTCCAAGTGTTGTAGCAGCTACAACCACCCTCCAAAATGTTTCCTTAGCTTCATTTTGGAGCCTCCTTACCAACCTTCACAGCAACATGTCTTGCTTCGTCAAGTACACCAGCTCCAGTTATTTTCTTACAAAAAGACATCCAATTGATCAAAACTTGATGAATTCCCCTCACGATCTTTTCATCCAGACTTGGTCCAGTAGTAGGCTGAGCAACTCCTTCAATAATTTTCCCAAATCTTGAGGGCAACCAGCCTTCCCTCCAGAAATTGCACAATCTTGACTGGCAGCCTGTTGGGCCTCAGAATTGTGCAATTCTGCTAAGCAAGCTTATCCTAGAAAATTGCGCAATCCTTCCTCGCTGGGCTACTCAGCCCAAAATTTGTGCAAATTTGGGCAGTAGTAACCTGCTTTGCTAAGAAGTTGCACAAATCCTCTGAACAACCAGCCCAACTCCGAGCGAGAAATGGGTATTTTCTTCGAGCAGTTGAGCAACCTCTTGCATGTGTAGTTGAGTTGACTGGTTCCCTTCGGGGCTGAGCAAAACTGACTTGCATGCATGGACTGCTTCTCCCAAGGTAGCATGCAAAGACATCCCTTGTTTCGGGGATCTATTTTTGGCAGTTGGAGGTTACATGTAATGATCATTTTAGAAACCTCCCACTAAGTGTCTCTTTTCCTATATTTGTGGCATGCACGTCACAACCTCGATTTTATCAAAACTCATCAACCGAACACTTCAGATCTCATTCCTCACATCAACCTTGCAGCTCTGACATCCCACATCACATCTAGGAGTCATTGGCACATTCAACTCAGTGTTTTTTGGGTAAGCCCGCCTTCCATGTCTTATGTTGCATTTCTGGCGCTTTTTGTGTTTCGTTTTGTATGAAGGTTGTTTGATTGATTTCAGTGAGAAATTGCTATCATTTTGATACATACTAGCTTGTACTAGCACTGTTTCAATTTTCGTGAACATCTCACTGATGTTGCATGCATGAAACTATTTTTCATGAACAGTCACCGATTCAGTGACTCACCTCACCCACATGCATGTTGTTCCATTTTAGAAATCTGTCATTCACCATTTGCATGCATGATCATTCACTTATGATTACACTCAGTATCACCATGAATTCACACTCACATTCGCGTTCAATTGCTTGTTGGCGAGTCTGGGTAGCCTTCACCCAGACTCTGCCTCACCAAGACAACATTGCATAATCTTGAGAGGGAAGGCTCTTTCTTCCTCTTAGGAAATGCCCATTTCCGCCCAGTGACTACCCTCTAGTCTTGCATTACGTAATTATGAGGGACAATGACTACTGGCCCAGAAAATTGTGAAATGCAGTCACTGAGCCTGTAATAATTGTCAGTTGAGATTGTGAATTGCACAATTCCAACAGTTAACAGCCAGACTAAACTATGCATTGCATAGTTCTAGCAGTCATTCAACCTCCCAACAACCTAGATTGTGCCTTGTGTAGTCTTGGATCTTAGTCTCCCGACCTCTAGCCAAAATTGCGTGACCTTCATGATCAGTCACACATGTATGTTGCAAGTTAGTTCTCAAATTTATTTTGGTTTTCGACTGACAGATTAATTTCCATGAATGTTGCCATGTCTCTAGGTATCGCAGGAGTTCATCTGCTTCTCAGCAACACAAGTACAATTGTTTCCAGAAGAGAAAAGTCGAAGACACTGTTCAGATCACACTTGGGGATGTAGTCGATCAAGTGTCTATGAGCTTGCCTACTCATGAAGACATCAAGTTGTTCATAGACAAGCATATAAAGATATGACGACAACAACATCATGAATAGCAGCTGAAGGAAGCATACTAGATACAACAAATGAAAGAGGAAGGTTGCTGACAACATGGAGGGGGAACAAAGTTGCAAGTTCAGGCAGATCTACTGATGATGAAAGCAACTTTGAAGACTCAGGCTATGAGGTGACCGCATGACATGAATATCGCATGAAAAAAAAGAATGGAACAAATAAGGAGTTGCATCTACTGAAACAACTACTCAAGGAAGAACATGAGCTACATAGACAAGCGAGTGAGATGCAACAGAAACAAGAACAATAGGGGGCACAACATGCACTCATAGATGAAACTGTGCCCGTACAAGTTACAGATCCATCCCAGCAGCTGACATGGAGTAGACATGGTGAGCAGTGTTTCTCATCGCATGCATGGAGCAGACGTTGATTCTCTATTCTTTGATTAAACTTTTATTTCATAAAAAAATAATAATAAAATAAATAAATTAAAATTTATAAAAAAAAAAAACTAAAAAATAAAAAATGAAATAAATTAAAGGGATTAGCGCATTCACATTTAATATTTTAATGTGGCCAATGGCCCAATAAAATTTTAGTTTATTAATCCTTTTGATTTATTCTACTTCTTCAATTTGTCTAAGGAATAATTGAAATGATAATCTAAAGTTCCTTGGTGTTATCTGGTGATTAAATGCATTTTCATGACTTTTCTATGGTAAAAGTGTGACTAATGTTTTTAAAATTTATATTGGCTATAGGAGAAAATTAATTAATTCTAGATCTTGGTCATTAGTGAAAATCATTCTTCTAGAATCTCTAGCACAATATAGTTTTGGGTGTTTATATTGATCATACCTTATTGTCACTATTCGCCACATATTGGAAAATTGTTCTGGATAACTTGTTTCATTTAGTCTATGGTTAATGGGAATATTAAAGGCACTGGTCTGTAGTCATTTATATCTTGTAATTGTGTCTTATTTTAATCAATTTATCTTAATTGACTGAGACTTGCTTTAAATTCATCAGGTTGTCCATCATTAAAATATCCTAGAGCCTATGTTCCACAGGCTACCCTCATCCATTAACCTTAGGGACTACCCCCCTTGACTTGTCTAGGAGAGAGTCTAAACAGAGTGAGTAAGGTTTAGAGTGACATCCCTTACTCTGAGCATTGTTGCGGTGCCTAGACATTTTGTGTGACAAAATTTGTTGGCGTCATTGCCAGGACCAATTACTGGGCCTTGGCTTTACAACATTCATCTTTCATCTTTCTATCATTCATTTTAGCCAACAATGCCAACATTTTTTGGCGCTGTTGCTGGGGATATAGTTTTTCTATGATTTGTTTCCTTGACATCGATTTAATCATCTCATCATTTCCGCCATTCATTAGCTTGTCAAGTGGTACAACATTTCTTGGCGTCATTTGATCTTTTCATCGCATTATCTTTCGTCATCTCATTAATCGTTTCATCTGCACTTTTAACACCTGGAAATTTCAATTTCTTTCTTGTTTAGGTGGTGACTCCACTTATTCATCCATTATTTCTCAGACAAGAAGCCTCCCTTATATCCAATTGTTTTTCCTTTTGGATCCTAGAGCTAGACTCATGTTCAAGTAGCGACTCCACTTCTTTCATTTCTCACAACAATTTCTACTATAAGATTGCTTCTTGTGGATCTCTTGATTTTATTGAGTAGGGGTCTCTCTCTAGCATTCATTTGGTCCCTCCTTATCCCTTTACACAAGTCATCATGGATGATTTGTTTACCCTGTGTCATTTTACTCATTTTCTCCATGATATGCCGGAAGAGGCCATTCATAAATTAGCTTTGTTCTTGGGTGGTGATTCAGTCATTGCTAGAAAGCATCTATGCAGGGTTACTCATACAATAATCAAATATTTGGTATCTCCCCAATATAGACATGAAGATGTCAAGATGCGTCTATTTTCCTTTTCCTTAAAGGGTGATGCTTTGAATTGGTTTCACAATTATCCTGAAGATTCTTTTGCTTCTTTACAAGACATCATCAATGCTTTTACAGATATATATGGTGATCAAGGTGGATTACCTTGTGCCACTAATACTATGCAATAGAATGAAAATGATATTTTAAAGGGTCCAACTATCAATGAAATATTTCAAGACAATTCTCCATATCAGAATGTGCCATCCACTTGTACCGTTGCAAGACAAATCCATGATAGTGGAAAAATAGGAACAAGTTATCAAATCAGTGTCGACAATGAAAGGGAGAATGATAAGCATATTATAGAAGAACTAAAGCAGTTGGTTAAAGACATGCGGTTCAGTCAAACACAACTGGTAAAAAATATGGAGCTTAATCAAGAAAAAACTATAACTGATTACGTCAAGGATATGAGAACTTTGTACACTCAACTGGAAAAACATGATGAGGAGATGGAAATAAGGAAAATTAAACACTCTGATCACGTAGTCACCGTAGTAGAAAAATGTGCTCAGAATATGGAGGCTATGAGGATCGACATGTGTTTGGTCATTTAGTGTGATCTAAATTGCTATTTAAAATGTCAACCCGGGGTTCGTAAACTGACGAAGTGAAGTGTACTATATGTACTAGATAACCATTTCCTTAGTCTTTTGTCGTTTTGATCTTTTTAGTTTGTTTTTGGATTTATTTTTCCCTAATGTGTGATGGCGAGGATGAAAGTGAAGTATGGAGTGTATACGATGATGGTTTCTAAACTTGAAAGTGCTCAAAAGAAAGCTTTAAAATAACTAAAATGAAATCAATTCTTAAGAGGAAATAAATGCATCAAATAGTGAACTAATGACAATGGCCCAGTATCCTTGCTGCCAAAATAAAAAGAAAATAAAAAAAACTAAAAACAACTCAAACTTAAAGCAAAGCAACTAATTCACACTACTTAAACTCTTCAGATCCTTTACCCTTCGGCTCAATCTACCTTGTGGGAAGTAATCATGAACAAGTCAAGCAATATGATATCTAAATGGAAAGAAAGTAAATTGCATAAAAGAAACTAATCACACTACTTGAAATCTTCAAATCCTTTACCTTCAGCTCAATCTACCTTGGGGAAGTAATCATGAACATGTCAAACAATATGATATCTAAATGACAAAAAAATAAATTGCATAAAAGAAACTAATCACACTACTTGAACTCTTCAAATCCTTTACCCTTCAGCTCAATCTACTTTCTGGAAAGCAACCATGAGTAAGCAATATGATAACTAAATCACACTACAGTTAGTAATATTCTGATTTCTTGTTGATAGAGTCACTTGACCATAGAAAGAAACCATAAATTGGTGAGCAATATGATATCTAAATAGCAGAAAAATAAATAAGAAAATCACAACTTGAAAAGGACAATGTTGAATTTAAACTTCAGAAAATGAAAGTTAGCAGGAAGGACAAGATGATCTCATATGCCAATAGTTATCAAAAAGATGAAAAATTGCTCGGGCTCCCAAAGAAAAACCTGCAGGAAAGCACTGATCAGTTGACAGCTCTAAGAAAACAAAGGTGAAAATATAAACAGCAAAAACATGAAACAATATATTATGTACAAGCTAATGATAAAAACAAAAACATAATAAAACTAAATGAAAACTTCACAAGAATTCAGCGTGCAGGGGCCCTCTGCCACTTCAGCCAGTCAACCAATAATCACACGGGTGAACTCAGAAAAGCCCTCTCATGTATTAAAACAACAGCATATAAAAAAACAGTGGGGTGATAGCAGCAGTTCGGAATTCACATAAACAGTTCAGAATTCACATACATATCAAAAAGCCCTTTACAGCGTCCATCGACGCGTTATTTATAATGCCAAAATGCTAAAGCTAATTAACAAACTTCTACGCTATTAACTGCGTTGCTAAAGAAACGTAGATCCCTTCACCCTAGATCTAGTGTAACTGTCATCATGTTTCTTAAATCTTTGGAGTGGTTGGCTGTTAGATTCAGGTCTCGGGAACGATCTACAGGTGTGCTGGTGCCTTTGTGAGCTGAGGACTATGCCACGTAACATTCACGTGCTCAAAACAGTGACGTGCCACCGCTGAACTCTTTGGTTGTCCTCGTCTTTGACCTTCGTTGACCATGGCCTTCCATGGATGATTTGGCTAATTTGAAGGGGACACGTTCCATGTATCTGCCACCTGGAGCTTTCCCATGTAGCTCATTTATTCATAGGACACCTGTAGCACAGCTTTTAACAAAATAGCTGCGGAATCCTGTGCTGGCTGCGGAAACCTGTGCTGGCTGCAGAAACTGACAAGTTTCCGTAGTTGCATGAACAAAAAAACTAAACCAAACAACAGTCATAAGTATAGTCAGAAAACCATATAAACAGTCCTTTTTAGACTATAATGCAATGATTTAACAACTAGGTGAATGAAGTGAGTGGAGAAAGAAGGCTAAGAGGGTGTATAGGAAGGTGCAGGTTTGAGGGTCAACATACCCCCACTGTGAAGGTGTTGCATGTCCTCATGCAACCAAAATTGAGTTATTTCCCTCTAATCCACATGCTCTGAGGCTTCTGCAAGGACGTCTAGTCCTCTTTTCTTCTTCCTTGATGCCATCATCATCATCATCCTTGGATTTCTAACTAGACATTTGAACTTGAGGTTAATCAATGCTCTGCTTAACTTTTTGCATCTCTTCTTCAGTCTTCTATTTTTCTTCTACCACAGTCCTAAATGAAGCATAGTATTATCATGGACAATCTTGTTTACCTTACCCTGCTCTTTAAGTGCTTCATTTTCTTGTATGATATGTCTATTTAGGACTTCTAGCTCAAATACTTCCTGTTTCAAAGACTGAACTTGTGCATCAAGTGGCAGAGAGGTACTTGGTCCTGCAGTTGATTGTTCTAAGGATTCCAGGTAATTATATACCTCTTGCTGACTAGGATCTACCTCAGGTGTCTTTCTCTGTCTAAACTCAAAATCTGGTAGAGGAGGACTGCTCTCTCTTTCTGGCCGAAAAGGGCTTTCCTCACGTGGAGGACTTGATTCAAGGCTTGGCTGAGCTGGAGATTTTTCAAGTGCCTCTTCACTTAAATCAATAAAGTGAGACTGATCTCCCTTGGTTTTCTTCCACTTCCCTTTTAGCCTAGAGCTCCTTCTCAAAGATGAACTCATACTCTTCTTTTGTGCACTCTGTTTTTCCTTTTTCTTTTTCTTGGCCATGGCAGTGGCTTTAAGATCTATTAGTCTTTCTGACAGAGGTTGGTAATATTCTTCTAAGGATTGCTCAGGGGTTGGAGAGACCTATTGAGTGGTAATTTTGCCTTTTTCTTTCTTCTGTTTCTTACTCTTAACTTGGTCTTCTTCCTCTTTTTGGACAGTTTCTTGAATTTCTTTTGTAGGGGAGTCTTGGACTGCAACATTTTTCTCTTTCCTCCTACTTTTCCTTGGGATTTTTGGCGGACTACTTCCAGAGGCCTCAGACGGCTCTTGGAAGTAGTTTCTTGTTAAAAATTGTTCCCATGTATTCTTAGTTTTCTTCAACTAATCCTCAATAAGAATTTTTATGAGCCCATGATGCTAAAGATGAGGTTCAATATTACCTACATGTTTTTGAACCGTAACACTCATCTTTTTCAAACTTGATAGCAGAAAATGAGGCAAATTAAGAGTGTGACCATCTAGGAAATTCATCATCAGCCTGACATGATACATGTACATAGAGCCAAAACGACCTTCACATGTGATAAATTTCTGGATGACTAACAGTAGTAGACTAGACCATTCCTCTTTTAATACATGCACAGGGATGCCTCTTGTAAATACAGTGGTATCCATACCTTGGTTTTGTAGCATGGTTCTCCAGATTTGATCATCCACGCTTCTATTTTTAAACCACCTTTCTCCTTCTTGAGGTAGGCCCGTGGCAGCTGCTATTGTGGCCTCGGTCACTGTAAACTTCAAGTCTCCATCCTCCACTGTTTTTCCATTAAAGGACCTCGCAAAAAATTTGGTCACCTCCTTGTTATACCCTTTAAATTTCTGGATAAATCGGAGCCATCTGACTTTCTTCAACAATTCCTTAACTTGGGGATAACCCTCCAAGTATTTCGGTCCTTCCGGCTCGGCTCTCAGCAATTTTCCCATCCTCTATTTTAAATACACTAAGGGTTCTTTTGCGTGTGAGGGTTAAGGAAAAATAGCTCTATTACAGGGTTTTTAGGATAGACTATAGTGACTGCAATCGGGGTTTAGGATGACTGTAGTGGATGCAATCAAAGTGTAGAGAAAACTGTAGTGAATACAGTTGGAAATAGAGAAATGCCCGAATCACAGGAGGAATAGTGGGTGAGCAGTGGTGACCGAGTTCATAAAATGAAATGTGAGTGTATGCGAGGAGTATGGTATAAGTGGAGTGATAAGCGAGTGGAGTAAGGGCAGGATTTTCTCGATTTGGATGACTGTGTATGAGATTTTACACGTCTCAACAGACGGCTGCATAAATTATGGCTGGGAAGAGCCGTAACACAATAGGTCACGTCTTAAGAGTACGGGTAATAAATGGAAGTGCAGTCATTCTTGAGTTTGAAGTCAGAGTAATCATAGGACCGTTAGGGAAATGAATGTGAGGTGTGTGGAGTGATATTGCAGAATAAGAATGATAGTGGGCTAATATATTAAATCATTGCACATAGGAGAACCGGTTATGGTTTAATAACTATACGTAATTATGACTTGAAGTGTTATTTGATAAAGATTTTTGATCATACCTTTGGAAACTTTGTCAATCTTTGCTCAAGGTTTCTAACCAGTTGCTCTTCTTTGATATCTTGGAGATGCCCCATGTCTTTAGCTCACGTACACCTGCATTTCATGATTTTGGCATAACAGTTGATTGTATTTTGAAAACAGAGTGATGCTAGCTGTGGAAATCGTTTCTAGCTGCGAAAACTAGACTTGGCTGTGGAAACGGTTCCCAGTTGCGGAAACTGAGACAACACCCCCTGAACTGCACAAAGATAGCTTAGAGTAAAACCAACTGAATGAAAATAGTCCTAAAGGGGGACTTTTATTGATGGAACGGAATGAGATGAGAATGGAGTGAAAATGGAGTGGAATCAAGTGGAATGGTGATGAGAACGAGATGGAGGTGAAATGAAATGGGATGGGTGAGTGGAATGAAGTGAAGATGGAAAGAAAAGGAGAGGATATTTTTTTGGAAAATATAGAGTGTCAGGTGTCCCTGATTTTCACTCTATATTTTCTGTATAAGACTGCCAATCCATGATTGGTTTTCAGGCTTATACACATTTTTTTTTATTTTATTTCTTTTCAAAAACTACAAGAAACAAAGATTAGGCTGATGGGGGAGAAGGATTCTTCTCCACCAGCCTTATTGCAGAATTCTCTTGGAATATTTTGCCAAACTCTTCTTTGGAAAGTGGCTTATGATAAATTTTCAATCGATGACCATTCACAATAAGAGGAGTCTGAAATTCATCAATGGTCTTGAGTCTTACTGCTCCATTGTTAAAGACTTTATCAATCTCATATGGCCCAAGCCAATGAGTCTGAAATTTTCCTTTGAAGTCTTTAAACTTGGAATCAAACAGTAAAGCCTAATCTCCCTCTTGAAACTTTCTCTCTTTAATATATCTGTCATGCCACTTAGCTCTTTTATGTTGAACTAGATCAGTCCTTAGAATTGCATCTTGTCTGATCTCATCTAGCTCATTCAACTGCTCCATTCTGTTCTTTTGGGCTTCTGATAGATTCATCCCCAACTGGACTGCCATCTTGAAGGTCTTGACTTGAAACTCAATGGGGAGCAGGACTTCTTTCCCATAAACAAGTTCATAGGGAGAATGTCTTGTTGTGTTCCTCCATGTAGTTTTGTAGGCCCATAAGGCTTCAGGAAAGCCTTTCTGCCCAATCTCTGTCTGTGGGAATGAACAGTTTTGGTGAAAATGCTCTCAAGAACTTGTTTGGTAGATCCACTTGGCCATTTGCTTGAGGATGGTAAGGAGTAGATTTTATGTGCTTGATTTTGTATTCTTCCATCAGCTTCTCCATCAAGTTAGATGTAAATTGACTTCCCTGATCTGTCACAATTTCTCTTGGGACACCAAAACGAGTAAAAATAACCTCAAAAAGAAATTGAACAACTGAATTTTCAGTGGCAGAAGGCAATGCCTTGGCTTCTACCCATTTAGTGACATAATCAGTGCAAACCAATATATATTTCTTTTGTCTAGATGGTGGATTAATTAGTCCAATGAAATCTAAAGCCCATTTTTCAAAGGGTTCGATCAGTACCTGTGGCTGTAATGGCATTTCATTTGAAAGAGTCGGTCTCCCAACTCTCTGGAAGCTATCACACCTTCTGACATATTGTTTTTCATCTTTGAAGAGAGAAGGCCAATAATATCCTAAAGAAAGGATTTTATAGGCCGTTCTCTTGTTAGCAAAGTGTCCACCGTATGGTTCATCATGACATGCCTTGAGGATGTAAGGTATTTCATCTTCCCAAACACATCTTCTGATCACACAATCTAGCCCTGTTTTAAACAATTCATTAGAAATCCATGAATAATTTGAACTCTCCTGAATAATTTTCCTTTTCTTATTAGGAAATAAGTGCGGAGGTAGCTTCCCTGTAACCAAATAGTTAGCAATATCTGCATACCAAGGAATCTTAGTAGTTACTGCAAACAAATATTCATCTGGAAACTTATCCTCTACAGGAGAATCTTCGTTAGTATTTTTTATTCTAGACAAGAAATTAGCTATTGTATTTTGTTTCCCTGGTCTATCCAACACAGTAATATTGAATTCTTGTAAAAGTAAAAGCCATCTTGTAACTCTTCCATTAGTAACAGGTTTGTTCATGAGATATCTAATGGCAAAATGATTAGTATGGACAAAAGTTTCGTAGCCTGTTATATAATGTCTAAACTTGTTGATTGCATGAACAACAGCTAAGAACTCTTTCTCAGTCACAGTATAATTTAACTCAGTGGGAGTCAAATTTTTGCTGGTGTAGTAAATGGCATAAGGAACTAAATTCTTTTGACCCAACACAGCTCCTAGAGCTATATCTGAAGCATCTGTAGAAATGTGGAAAGGAAGTTTCCAATTTGGCCCTCTCAAAATGGGTGCTTCAGATATTCTTGTTTTCAAAGCTTCAAATGCATATTGACAATTAGGATCCCATTTGAATTCACAGTCTTTTGTAAGTAATTTAAAGAGAGGAGATGCTATTTTGGTGAAGTTTTCAATAAATCTTCTATAATACCCAGTAAACCCAAGAAAACTTCTAACATCTTTTTGACAATTTGGAATAGGCAGCTTGGAGATGACTTCAACTTTTGATCTATCAACCTTAATTCCATCTCCTGAAATATGATGTCCTAAAAAAATCCCTTTAGTAAACATCATAAAACATTTCTCATGACTTAATGAAAGGTTTGTCTCCTTACACCTGATAAGAACCTTTTCCAAATTCTCTAATTCCTCTTCAAATGAATCACCATAAACTATAAAATCATCCATGTAAACCTCTACACAATCATGAATTAGATCAGAAAAGA
>APFE031254849.1:0-16402 GCA_000404065.3 Pinus taeda | reverse complement strand
TCGTTAAAACCTGATGACAATAGACTTGTCACCATGATGAGATCGAGTTTCTCCTTCCTAGGGCTCATTGAAACTCACTAGGTCGGATTCGTCTGAAGGATGAACTTACATTACAAGCATATGCTATCCCCTTCAAGCTTGTGTTTAAAAAAATAATTTAGGTACTCACTAGAAATGGTGGGGGAAAATTTGGAAACATTTTGTTGATCGTATTAGTTATTACGATAGCTTGTCACTCTTGGACATCGACAATCTTTATGCTTCGTGTTAGGTTGGGATATCCTCATTTTATCATTGGCCTTCTGGGTTTTGGGTTATTCATTTTGCCATATTCCATCTGATCCCTGCTACATCGTCATGACCTTTGATCCCTTGGTACCAAAATGCTACCAAATTCTAGAGTCGTGTCACCGATATGTCCAAGAGCTTAATCCTTCTGTAGTTTGTAGCCTTACACACCTTCCTCAGATTCTCTATCTCATTCACCATCATCTTGTTCCTTTGTCTCGCATCGATGATGTGGGAAACATTATGGCCCTCCTTCAACCGGTCGCTTCCCATCGATTTTAGCTCATTATCTTGGAAGTTGACCTAGAGACTCTTTTCTGGTACCTTGGAGCTTGCATGCCTCAATGGCAAGTTCTTCGCACTCGATGAGAGGCTTGCATCATTAGTCTTCGATCGGGTGATTTCACAAGTGTTCGACTCCAGATCATTCTCCACACTTTGTGGATTGTACTAGCAGTACCTTGAGAACCATTGACATTACTGGTGGTCTCTCTCGTGCTTGTTAACGGTTCACATCATTGGCCAGTAATCAAGTGCTTTTCTAGTATGCTTGAATTCAACACATTTATTCGCATATTAGAAATTGTACGATGGATAGGTCAGGATTCAAGACCCTGGGCTCAGATTACACAAGTCCAGGTTGCGTGGATTATTTATACATGACTCTTTTGATTGGATGGCTGCTTCCATACCACAAACCATTTATGTTTATCTTCTGGATGGCTATGCCCATGCCTCATGCATATGTATTTCCTTTCATTATGTACTCATGTATCAAATATATCAGTTGTACTTGTGTCTACAGGTTCTCCATTAGGGTGTTCTATTTCGGTTATGGATTTGTAAAGAATTTCACCCCTCCTACTCTCTTGGCCTTCATGCTTTAGGGTGCATATGTTACACAGTAATTTGTCATCGACTTTGAATTCCCTGATCCTGGATACTTCTAGTCCATATTACTGATATCTGTGCTGTGTCATGTTGTCAACTATGTATCATTTCCTTGCGTGCAATCTCAGGAAGAGTGTCTCATTTCATTATCCCTGAAGAAGACCCTTTTTACCTAAGTTTTTGGGTTGGCGTGAGTGAGAAGTTATCCTCCTCACAAAGATTGGTAAGTTAAAACTATCCCTAGTGAAGTCTTCACTCTATCCCTTTGTTGCACCCACGAAGCCAGATTTGGAAAGTTTTTCAACAACTCGTAGAAACTTCTAGATGAAATTGCTTCATGGGCGGTCCTAGGGCTAGTTGTTGAGTCAGTTGAGCTTGCCTTTCTCCTCTGGGATAGTTGTTCCACCTTTTGTGCAACCTCCCTAAGAGATAAGCTCCTCCTTCCTTCTCTTATGGGACCTCTCCCTCCCATAAATATCTCCTCCATGAATAACATCAACTAGCTTGGATGTAATGGAATGATAGCTAGATGTAATTTGATAGTTTCAAGTTTCTAAGAGAGAAGTAGAGGTAGAGAGTGTTATTGGAGTGTGGAAGTAGCCTCATTTGTGTTGTGATTTGAGAGATGCTTGAGTAGAGTTGGCTTGAGAGATATCTAGTATCAACCCTTTTGGATAGAAGAGAGAGTCATATGTTCCCTCAGGAGATGGTTCACAAGTAAATTCTTATAGAGACATATCGACAGGACCCTTCAAGGAGGCTTACGACATCAAGGCCTAGTTGTAAGTTTACTTTGATTTATATTAATACAAATCAACAATCTGTCTCCTATATTGTGCTTTGAATTATATGTCGATAGCTTGAGGTTCCTTGACTCTTCAAGTAGATTGTTTAATTGTTTTCTATTTGCATTTGTGGTGTTTCTCTATTTGTTGTTTTAAAGTATGAACAACTAGAAGAATGAAGAGATGGATCAACACGGTGAGGACTTCATCAAATGTTGGATTGAAGGTAGGTCTTCATAACACCAATTTTCTAAGGAAGCTTGCTTTGATAATATATGTGCAGTGACTAGACCCACTCTAGGGCTAGAGGGGTTGCCTCTGTCCGTAGAGGGAACTTACCTATGTCACACTATCCAATAGCTTCTTCTTTGCTCCATTTTAGGAAAAATCCGCAGCAAGAGTCGTTAGGATCAATGTTGAAGAAGGGAAAAGCAGCCACGTCTAGAAAGTAGAAAATGATTCCTCTATACTTTGATACTATGTGTAGTAGAGACGGAGGAACTTCAACATGGGAAGCCATGTATGATTTGTTAGAAGAAAAAGCAAGGTGTCTGATAGCAAATGCCATAGCCGATGCTCGTTTCCTCTGACACCTCCTACTTTGAGACGACATGCTTATTTCTACACTGCATAGTTGCAAGATCGAAGATAATCCCATATATAGATATGGTCAAGTCGATAATTGATGTGGTGGACGTCTCAGACAGATAGTTCAAGAATAGCAGGAAAGAGGTTATGGGATCTTTTTTAGCAGACAACCTACGATTTATATACAATTTAATAGAGGCATAAAAGCTCTACAATAAATAGTCTCGAGAAATTTGCTAAGGAGAATGAAGACCCGATAGACGTCACACAGTCCTGGACAGAAAATGAAAGCAAGATCAAATGGGATAAGATGGGTATGTATTCTACGACATCTATCTCTCCCCCTTTTAGTTTTGCAGCAACCATGATATGTAGATTTTTTGGTAAGCCCGATAGTACCAAATTTTCCCTGGAGTGGCTACCATTAATAGATGCAGTTGTGAACACAACAATAATGAATTGGGCTCAAATTTTGTGTGATAATTTGGTGAAATCTATTATGGAGTATAGGAGAAGGAGGAGTCCCTCTTTAAGAGGATATCCCCCATTTTTCATGAGTGCCTTTGTAATGGACAATTTGTTTTAGCTCTAAATTTCCTGTTATGGGATGGAAGTGGATTGTGCAAGACCCACTTTCTATCCATGTGTACCATAAGAGTTTGTGGGAGTCTTAGTTTCACCCCCATTTTTACAAGATTTGTCATGGAGTTATGATGCCCACCCATAAACAACTCTACGACACAATGGCCCCTAGATTTTTCAAAGAAGCTGAAGTGGATATCTTACCTATAGCCAGATGGTTTAGGGAGGAGACATTTACCTCTATTAGAGTATTTGGGAGCATTTCTTCACCACTTGTCCTCCCATACTATGTTCCCGACAAGTTAATGGCCAAGGAGATATCTTACCAAATGGCAGGGGAAGTTGGGTTGAGTAAAGGGATGAAAGAATAGAAGAAGGCCATTTTGCCTACATTTCCATTGCAATGTGGTGTGTTTGCACTACATGATTTTGGACATGCATGAAGAGAGGTAGAGATTATGAAATCTTGAAATTAGCTACATTCCTAGGAAGGCAGTATGACCCAAATGGCACTGCTAAAGAATTCACTACTATGGTGAAAGTGAAACCATTCACCCATAAGGAAGATGCCTTCGATGATCTCTTCCTAAAAAAGGAAACATTTTCAAATGTGACACATATGGCATCACTACTGTTTGCCCCATATGATGTTGAAGTTTTTCATGTGTACAGAAAAAGGATATTATTGAAGGTCCCATTGGACCTACTACATATTGAACCAATGAGGGAGCCAACTCCCAGTCTAAGCTTGGAGGATAGCTCTAAAGAGAATTCTGAAGTAGAGACCCAGGAGAGATCTACTCATGAGCCAGAGAACTCAGAGCAACAGTCTCAAAATGGGGGAGGAAATAAAAATAAAGAGTCCGAAAAGGAAATAGTCAGAACTACAAAGGAAACAACCAAGCAAACCTTGGCAAATAAACATGAAGAAATTCACTCTACTTCCACTCAGTTAGCAAAACCTCCAGTTATTGATTTGGAAAAGGAATGGGAACATTTCAACAAGACGCTTCATACATGAGATATAGACTCCACAACACAAGTCAAATCAAGAAATAATAGTGGAGAAAACTGTAGGCACTCAAGATGTGGAGCTCATTCCTGCCACTCCCACTTCAGAAATTATTTTGAGAATTGAGGAAATTCCTCCATTAGATGTGTTTTATAGTCCTTCCCACAAAGTTTTCGTTAAGAGATAGAGGAAGAAAAGGAAGCTAGATGTTGTAGTTATTACAACTCCCAACAATGAACGAATGGACATTGTATGGAAATACTCGCCCATGGACCCATCTAAAAACCTCACAAGATTGTCACAATTCATAGGAGTCTATGCTACGACAACTATTGACAAAGTGACAGAGGTCCAAATGATGCTCAGAGAAAAGGAACAAAATATCCTTCTGTTGGAGGAACAATTACCTCAGGAGAAATCTAATCAACAAGCAGAATTACAAGTAGCCCAGCTCCAGTAGGAATTTGAATAGATGAAAATACAACATTAGGCCATCCTAGTTGAAAGAGATGCACGGATACAAGCCATGAAAGATAAGTATAAAGACTATCTTCAAATCTATGAGTTCATAAAGGAAGCACTCAGTCTTAACTCCCATCTAATGCAACAAAAGAAAGTTCTATGCCAGAAAATCTTGCAAATAAGTCTTTATTGCGAGATCAGTGATAAGCTAACAAGCCAAGTTGTTGACATGAGACTTGAGTATGACGAAATCTATAAAAATATTTCTGACTTTATGACCTGGCAAGAATCAGAAGAAGGGAGAAAGGTTGATTTTCCAAAGAAGGAGGAATCAAATAAAGACATGTTGTTTACAGATTGAGATTCTCGGCTCAAGCAAGGAGAAAGGGAAACAATGGTTGCTACAGTAGAAACAAACAACATCATTGAAGTCATCAACGAAAATATGCATGGTGCCAACCTGGTCGCAAAATCTGCACGAGGGTTTCTTCCAAATGTCAAACAGTTAGAGCAACAGTGGAGGTAGGCAATGAAGGAAAAGGAGGAGGTGATCAAGCAAACGAGCAAGCTAAACTAGGAAGAATATTGGCAGTTCTTAGTGAAACCCTACAACCATTGGATGACCTTGCGATGCTTAACTACCTCCACACAAAATGGTGCCAACGCTGACAGATGTTATATTTGCTGGGCAGTTGAAATCAACAATCGATCAACCGATGCAGCTCAAGCTAGTGACAGATATTTGCAATCTCAAAGATCGAATGCAAAGGAGTTAGTCACTTAGTTTTATTTTTATTTTTAGTTTTATTTTTGCATGGTTTGAGGAAGTTCGTTTAAACCTCCTCAGCTATTTTTGTAATAATCTATATTAGGACCTATAGTTTAGTATTTAAACCCATCTCATGCATTTAGAGAGGGGTCCCGAAATTTATTAGAAACATTCTTCAAAACATGCACTTATGTACCTTTGAGGAGGTTCTGATGGAATGAATGGAACATGATCTATTTTCTCTTAAATGTCTAGCATGCTCTACTGAAATGCACTTTTGTACTCTTAGAATAGGTTGGATTGATTAGAATTAGGTCAATATTGTTGAAGCACATAAGTAGGACTTGTCATATATGGTACTTTTATCTTACGAACTTGTTTTATTTATGTATCAGGTAATAATTATTCTTTCAATTGTTTTATGTGTGAAAGTATAAATTACAGTTAGCGTTATTGCACTTTTGTATGATGTTGGTTTTGACTTTATTCTGAATACATGAACGATTTATATGCGATATATCTTTCACAATCGTTTTGGCTAACTATTTATCCAAAACGATTACTGTTAAACAATTTCACTTCATATTGCAGTTGAATGATCTTTATTACTAATTTCTATAGGACATTATTGTAGATCGCATACTTCATTTAATTCTCGGATATATTTATAGTTAAATAGTTTTTAAACTAGGATATATGCATGTGTTTAGTAGTTTAGATTAGATTACATTTAGCTTAATCATTCCCCCGTTACATCATATATCACCCCATCAACACTATCAAAATATTTTCTTGGAAATTGGTCCCATTACCCCTATTTAGAGCCACTACACCAAATGGAAAAGGAGCTGCTAACCAAGGTCCAGACCGGGTGGTTTTTCCCTCATGTTGTAGAAATGATTTTCGAGGCTTCAACATTTGGGAAGGGGAAGAATGGAAAAGGAAAGAAGACATAAATCAAACATGAATCTAGCAAAAATAATAGCAAGAAGATGAAAGACTTGAGCAAGATAAAATGCTTCCACTGACACAAATATAGGCACTATACAACAAAATGTCCTCACAAGAAGTCTACCAAGAAGTCTTCAAGAAGAGTAGGAGGTGAAGCACTAGCTTCACAATTCGAATTAGACTTCACCCTAATAGCATTCATGGCCAACACTGTTACGGGGATTGTGTGGTACCTTGATTCTGGTGCCTCGTTCCATATGACAAGGTTTAAGGAATTTTTTAGTAGCCTGGAGGAGAAGAATATTTAGATGCATATCTAAATAGGGATGATGGGAGGTACAATGCTACAAAAATTGGTATTGTTACCTTTGAGAGAAAGAAAGCCTCTCCTCCTCGCCTCAAAGGTGTTATGTTTGTACTCAGGCTGAAGAAGAACCTGATCTTTATAGTAGTATTCGAGGATACAGGATATGATGTTATTTTTAGTAAAGGGAAGGCCTTTTTGTGACACATATCTACTAGGAAAGTGAATCATATCGGGGTTCTAGTAGCAGTATTGGATGATAGAGGCTATGATATTATTTTTAGTAAAGGGAAAGCATTTTTATGAAACATATACCAAAAAAGTGAATCATACCAGGGTTCGAGTGAAGAACCTCTGGAAGATTGCACTGAATTGAGCAGTAAGGCTGAAAAAGTGCAGAATGAAACTTGGCCATTTTTTAGTGGTCAAACTCAGTTAAACTTTTAGTCAAACTCAACAGAATCTTAGTCAAACAAAGCATGTCAAACTTAGTCAAATGAAAACCTATTTATTTTGGTGAACCTTTAGATTTATTCCTCTTTGACTTCACACATGTGGATCAAAAAAAGAAGAATGTGTGTTGGTATAATTGTTCCAAATGTGGAGGTCATCTTGTGTTTTTATACTAGTCAAATGTTTGACTTTTTGACCAAAATTCACACTCCTTTGTGGCGGGGGAAATTGATTATTTGGGTATATCTGGAGCCAAAAAATAAATAATTTTAATTTTTCATTTACATAACTTTATTTGACCATCTTAGGGGCATTTTATCATGCGGGGATACCTCCCGATGCTACAAAAATCAAAACTCCCTCTTAGTGAGGGACATATTCTTTTGCAATATATCTCTCTTGCGGAAATTACTTCTTTAAGAAGAGTTAATGAGATTGTTGATGCATGTCTTTGAATCCATCTTGGAGTGGGAAATGTATCTCCTAATACATCTAGAGTTGGCCAAAGTCCTTTATGTTTTCATAGGTAAAATGTATAAATCTCCTCTATTCATGACCTAGCCTAGGCATCTAAATATTTTATTTAGAGAGAATTTTACTTTGGACTATTAACCCTTTTGGTCAAATCCTTTTATGACCTAGCCAAGTCCTTCTAGCTTAAATGGTGAGATACATCTGTCTCCTTCAATCAACATAGCCAAGTCCTTCTGGCAACTAAATCCTTTTGGCTTCTAAGAAGAAGATCTTTCCAATCCTATAATTTTCCTAGAACATTTACCTCTGATTGACCTAGCCAAATCTATCTTCCTTCAAAGGTGAATATATGAGACCTCATTGTTTCCTTCTAAATATGGAGACAATTAGCATCAAACTAGGCTCACATTTTTTCCACATTCTACTTTTATGTAGATGTATATTGGAGCTCTACTGCTTCATGCTTCAAATGAAGTGACCCAAACATGTCCTTCTAGTTTATAAATCCACATTTCTTTATAACTTGTGATATCACTAATCCAATCAACTTCCTATATATTATGGGTTTCACCAAATATGAATCTACAATCCCAAGGAATAGTGTATCTTGAAAGCGATAAATTGAACAAATATGGCCTTTCATTTTCAATCTCTAATTCCAAACTCCCTTTATCAAAGAAGTAAATTATCCTTCCCCTACTACACCTTCTATCATGCAAGAAATTCTTTCTGTTGTAGCTACTCTCTCTTACTTGGAGAACTATCTTGTCACAAACTTTTCTTCATTCTTCCCAATGCTGCTAGAATCATTGCCTTGACAACCTTCACGATGTACTTGCAAATCTCATCTAGGATGCCATGAAAGAAACAATTATAACCAAGAAAAAAAAATAAAAACATAAGAGGCTAACCAAAAGATAACAATAATCAAGGGAAAAAAGTTATGAAGAAATTATCTCTTGATTAAGAAGGAAATTTATGAGGTTTGTAGGGAGTTGTCAACTCCCTCTTGATTCTTTCTTCCTTGTAGAAATCAATGAAGTCCATCTGCAACGTTATAAAGCTTAGATTAATTGTATATTTTTGAGTTATATGCTCATCCTCATACTCAAATTTTGTATTACAGTAATGCCTGAAACTCTCCTATCTATTTGTAGTCATTGAACTTAGTGAATTCATTTTCTATGAAATGGAAAAAATTCTACCATAACATAATATTGTGGGTGCAAGGATGAGTGCTTTGTATTGTATTTAACAACGAGTTACCCCTTTTTCAAGTCTATCAGTCCTACACAAACCCTTATTACTACACCACAGACATAAACCATCACATCTTCACATCAATATCTAATTCCTCTTATACAAACTTTCCTTATACTTTCTTATGTTGCAACCTATGTAAATGTAGTGCTTTTGAAGTAATCTTGATTATTCATGAACCTCACTTAGGGGGGTTATATAAAATAAGGTTCATAATCAAGGCATACAAGAAAACAAGTTGAATTTAGAGGGGATTTGTCAATTTCTTGACACATTCTAAGGAAAATTTCTTTTGAATTTTTTTGAGGTGGTTGCTCATCATCATTATTTTCAACATTGGTTGTTGATGCATGCTCCCTTTCTTTCTTTTTTCTTTCTGGCAATTGGTTGCATAATGTCCAAAATTTTGACAATTGAAACACTTCACTTTTGACATGTCCTTATTTTTCTTATCTTGAGTGTGAGCATGTCTTCTACCTGAATTCTTATTACTAAATTTTCCCAAGTCCTTTTTTTCAAAATTTTAAAAGTTCCTTCTTCCCCTTCCTTTTCTAGTATAAGATGCAAGGGTTTGTGTTTATTCAATTTGAGGAGTTTGTGAGTTATTTATAAATGATAATGCTGACTCTTCTTGAACATAATAAACCCATAGCTCATCAAATGTGGGTAGTTTTGATTGTGCATAGATTCCTTGAATAAAAGGTACCCATGATGATGGAAATCTATTGACAGTAATTGAAACAATTTTTGGATATTCAATATTGTCTCCAATGGCTACAAACTCGTCTCGAAATTGTGAGATATTCATAAGATATGAGATCAAAAAGCCTAGTTTAGTCATTGTGATGTTACAAAGATAATTTTTGAAAGCTACTTTTATGCTGGTATTGTTTCTTGCATATAATTTCACTACTGAAAAAAATATTTCCTTGGAAGTCTTAAATCCAACCACATGAGGAATCAAGTGATGTTTGATGGAATCTACCAAGATTATTTTAGGCCTTAACTTCATTCTTCTTATATTTAACTTTCTCTTCAAATCCCTCTAGTTTTGAAATGAATTTTTCCACATCTTCCTGAAGTTCATTCTCTTCCAAAATGAGCAGTATTCTAGAATTCCAAGATTGGAGATTGAGGGCTCCATACAACCCATCTTCAACTCTAAGATTTGGTGCCATTTTAAAGAAGGGACTCAAAAATCAATTAGGTTGTTGATCTTATCTCTAAAGTTGACTTCCCAATTATGATCTTGGATACTTTTCTCTTTAGTGGGATGCTCTTTCAGCAAGGCTCTAATACCATGTTGATTTTTCTACAATAATGATAAGTATAACCTAATATTATCATCTTGATAATTTATTTCCAATACTTCCAATTTAGTTATCTTATATCGCATATATCATTAAGTAATTAAAAACAAAAAATATCATCAATAATGAAATGAAAACAATAGGATTAGAAAGAGACAAACATGCACAATAGAGAATACAAAATTACCTTATGAAAACTCAACCTTCGGAAATCCCAAACAACTCCTTCTAAGGAGAAAATATTCTTCAACAATATTTACAAATCTAATAATTCGTGAAATTTGTGCCACAAATTCAAGCCCAAGATAATAGTCAAACATGGTCAAATACTATCTTAGTCAATGTTGGTCAAACCTCCAAATATTAGAGAATTTAATTTTGGTCAATATTTATCAGTGGTGTGAAATTCAGCCTAATTCCAACTCAGTCCTACGATTAAAGGTTTGTGGTCAACTGTGGTCAATTATGATCGACCGTAACCCAAATATGTAGTTAAAGTCCCCTTTCTTATGCAGTTAAACTTGCTTCTTTTTCAACACCCAAAATCAGTCAAACTCAATAGGATCTTGATTAAACAGAGCAGGTCAAAATTGGTCAAATGTCAACCTCTTTATTTTGGTTAAACTTTAGATTTCTTCCTCTTTGAATCTGCGAACATGGATTAAAAAATAGAATAATGTGTTGGTCAAATTGGTCCAAATGTGGATGTCACATTGTGTTTTTATATTTGTCAAATGGGTGAATTTTTTACCAAAATTCACAACCCTTCATTGTGGGGCCAACTTGACTTTGGGGCCTACATAAAGCCCAAAAATACATAATTTTAATTTTTTATGGCCATAATTTTCTTTTTCTGTATTAGGGGCCTTTTGGCATGTGAGAATACCTCTTGATGTTAAAAAAAATCAACATATTACACATTTTGTTCATTATAAAATGAGGTTTTCCACTCGAGGAGGACTATAATTATTTGTTCCTAAGAAGCAAGGTTCCTACATTTGATACCAAAGAATACCAACTTAGGGTTTTGATACTTCGAACAAGCCATCTTGGCATTTTTTCTATAACATTTTTTGGGAGGTTTTAGGTGGTGAAATTTAGACCATGTTGTGGAGGAATCTCATGCAAAATCTAGTTAAAATTTTGGACGAATGTCTTACTCTAGAGGTTCCTTTTCCTTTGGGGGGCTAGTATACCTAGGGGAAATTTCCCCATTAGTCCCACTATGCTTATGGTAGTGCTTCTACATAGAGAGGTTTTTCCTCTACTATTGGGTACAATTCTTATGAAATGAAGCTTTTAGGGGTTCTTCATTCTCTGGGGGTACTTACCCTTGGGAAAAAAGTCCTTACACCACATCTAAAGGCTTAGGATATTGGTACACTAAGATGAACTATAACCTTGGTTCACAATCATCTTCCTTTAACTATGGTATGGGGGGGCCATATGGTCTATGAGGGAGTTACTTCCCTTATGATTCATTTAGTCAACATCAAATTACTTTTCTGACATGTCTTGATTTACTAGATTTGGATAAGCTGATAAATGAACCCATCCATCATGATCCTAGGTGGCCACCTATGTCGACCAAGTTACCATATGATATTCCTAAGTTTGAAGGGAAGCTAGTAGAGAATCCTTCCACACATATCACCACCTATCATTTATGGCATTCATCTAACTCTTTGATTGATAATTATATGAGGTTGAGACTCTTCCAAAGAAACTTTAAATCCTTCCACATATATCACCACCTATTATTTATGGTGTTCATATAACTCTTTGATGGATAATTGTATGAGGTTGAGACACTTCCAAAGAAACCTAACCGAGGATGCTACAAAATGGTATGTAAAACTCAATCGAGCATCTTATGGTGACTTTGCTTCCTTGGATTTTAATTTCTTGAACCACTTCTAGTTACCCACTAGGCAGAATATTGGGAATGAATTTTTATTGAACTTCAAACAAGAAGTTTCTACTCGTATCTTTGACCACATCCATGAGTGGCACAAATGAAAAAGGTTAGTATGAACTAGGCTTCCTGATGTTCTTAGAGACTAGTTCACTTGATCCCTTCTGCCTCCTATAGCTAAGGACGTCATTATGATTATTGAGGCAACTGAGGAGCATGAAATATTACATGCTCAACACCATGATCTGATTTACTATCAATTTATCACTTTATATGAGATCATTCCTATTTCTCCTTGAACTTCGATAGATAAAAAACTACCTAAGGTGGAACCACACTTTAATTATGTTATTGGTTTCGATTCTTTTGATATTGTTAGCCATCTAGTTGCTCAAGTAGGTTAACTGGGTTGTCATGTATCAAGCCTCAACAAGGTCATCTAGTTCTCAACAAGTACCTTCTTGTAAGTAGTCCAATGAGGGTTCTCACAGTGAAGTCCACAACACCTAAGGATCCTCATCAACCCAGTAGTAAGTAGAAAAATAATAAGAAAAATAAAAAACTTGCTCAATAGAATAACCAAAACCAACCTAATAAGGGTGGGGGAATCAAAATATTAAGTTTCCTTTTGGGAATTGTTAGAGAGAACACTTAAATCATGATTTCCCTCGTATGGATGAAGTGCATCACATTCTTGCACCATTGGTATCCATCCAACAACTTGAAGTTTTGACCCATCTATTCCTCGCCCAACCACAACAAAAAATGTTGCGTAAGTGCCTCAACTTAACCCTGAGGGAAATGGTGGGGAACCCTTTTATCTGACTTGAAATAATGGACCTATTTACATGATCAATGAACAAGTCAACCTATCTAGGAGAGAAAAATCCTATGACCCTCCTGAGTCGAGTTCTGCTCCTAAGGATTTAGTCATCCTTATTGCTTCCACTCGACCTCTCATACTAGATAAGACTATGGAACTAGCATTTCACCCCATAAGGGTGTTATCCGTAATTCAACAGACAATATTAATGTGCAATCTGACCAAAATTATAGTATTTTTGAAGATCTAGACCAAGTACCATGTGCCATGTTTTCTTTGGAGGTTTTGTAGAGCTATCCTATGCAGCCCAAAGCCTTGTTGATCACTATCAGAGGGTTGGATTCCTTAGAGTTTTTTTATAATATTTGACATTGGTACCCTCATTATAAGCTCTCCCATTTGGTAGCTTTTCAGATTATGGTGTGTATCTTTCATAACAACATATATTGTACTCTAGTGAATGAAGGGTCTTCTACCTATGTCATTAATGCATAATGCTAGAAATCTGTTGGTTCTTCAGCACTCACTAAGTGAAGTACTACATTATATGCCTTTGATAGACACGATTTCATGCCCTAGCATGTTCTATAAATTTTTCCATCGAGCTAAGGGGAAAGACTACCTATGTTGATGTTGAAGTTGTCGATTCTCCCTTAGGGTATAACTTTCTCATTAGTCGTAGTTGGTTTTATGCCATGTGCGTTTTCATTTATTTGATGTTTCATGTGCTCTAATTTCCCCATGAAGGAAAAATTATCATGATTGAGGAATTAGAATATTGTATCCCTTCGACCATGACTACCACTACGAGAAATTTTGTGTCACTCATTGGAGATGATCTTGGAGCTTATGAGAATATTGGTATAGGACTATTTAATATCTCATCTTTTATTAGTGTCTTTACTTTACCCCCACATGACATTCCTTCTTCTTCTATCACTCCTTTGCACATGGTCACTTTCAACACCTATCGACCCCATCTATTTCTTGACCCTTAGGTGGTGCCTTCTCCTTTGGATGCAGATTCGTATGGTGAGCATATGCCACCTTAGCAGAAGAGGATTATTCTTTGGTAGTCTCATTAGTACCTCCTAACACTCATCATAAACTCCATTCCAATATGGATTATGGTTAGGATCCTTTACCCAAATAGGTCATTACTCCTCTTATTCCACGATTCCCTCGATGATGAGGATCTTTCTCAGCAAGTCATATTGAAGGTCATGGATCCTATTGGTAATCCTATGAAGATTATGCCTCTTGATGCCTCTAGTATCCCCAATTCGTAAAAGGTAGAGATTTTCAATAAAAATATTGAATCGACCCAAGGGGGGTTTTCTTGGCCATCCCTGGAAGTGTTAAGTATAGACCGAGTCAAGTCTTGGGTTTCTAATGTTGAACTTGCCAAAGAATTTTCCAACTCATCTCTTCTTGTCAACGAGGGTCTTGTATCCCCTTTATGTCTTGATATTCCTTATCAAGGAGCCACACTAGCCCATGAGATCACTCATTTTGTATGTCCTCAAGTCATTCCTGATAACACTATGGTGCTAGGTTTTTCATGGTATCATCAACTTTTAGGAATCATGCACTTCAATTTTTTATGGCATGGCCCCATCATGGTGCACCATATGGTACCTATACTCCTTGATGAGTTCATGTATGGGAACCCTTGGCCTGTTCCCAACAATGGACACACCTTGACGTGACCTGTTACACCAAGTTACTCTTGCACATATTGTACATCAAAGTATGTGTGATGTTTTTCTCTAGTTTTGGTTTGCTGTGTTGTGCAAGAAATTTTTTAGTACATCACCTATGCAAAAGAATTCCAAAAACAAATTATAAAACTCAAAAATCAAAATATATGGTTATGTTTTTATCTAATCCATGTTTTATTTTTTTTGTTATGTGTTTTAACCATGGATCTAGTCTTTCTAGATGGATTTTACAAGATAGGGTGGCGTTTTTATTGTGACATCCACTGGACCTTAGGTGCATTTATTCAAAACCTCACATATACAGGTAGGTCTCTCGTTGCCATCTTTGTTGAATTATTGACCATCCTTGCCATCTTTATTGTGCCTTAGGTTTGAACCCATTAAGTTACGATATTAGCCCATATTTTTATGCACACTGTAACATGGTGGTAGAGCTTATATATACATGAATGCCCTAGATTAAAACTTTGTTCCATCTTGGTGTCCATGTAGAGTTTATTTATTACCTTTTGAAAATTCTTCCTTTTGACTTGCCATGACTTAAGTGATGAATCACATTTTTCTGTTCTTCGTCATCTTCTAGCCTTACCTCGGAAGGATTCCACACTTTATATAACTTGTTGTTTCTACATATTTTTAGCCTATTTTATGCATGGTAATAACCCTTGCTTTCATTTCACCACCATTTTCATCCTCTGCTTGATTCGCTTGGTGTTCTTACCCTTTCACGATGGGGCCTCTGTGATGAGTGGTACTATTTTCCAACCTCTTTGCTTCCTTATTCTTATGGAAATTCCGTAAGCTTGGAACTAGTTGCTACCCTTTATACCACTTATTCCTATAGGACGAGCTTCCTTTATGTCCTTCTTATGCTCATTAAACCTTGAAAGGCATTGATTATCTTTTTATCTCTTTTTTGGGCTTGTTAAAACTGAATGAAAAAGGAACTATTGAGCTTACTTATCTTCTCTTTCATGCTCATTAAACCATGAAGGAGAATAAAAAGAGAAAAAGGAAGGGGAATCATTCACTTGAGCTGTTATTCAAAATGGAATCATCAGTTGCATTTCCTTTGAACATGGAATTTGTTTGAGTCATTTTGTTATGCAACCAGTTCACAAAATAAAATAATGAGATATATCAACAACTTCAAAAGTATCCTCTTCGAGGGGAAACTTCCTTTACATTACACAAAGGAACAATTCTTGGGTGATACAAATGACAAGACCTCCTTTCTATATATAGGAGTCTAAGGGGTCACAATATAATCAAAGCCAACATAACAATAATAATGTAAGGGCACAACAATAACAATAGTGGGCTTCTATGGGCAATAATAATAAATGGGGACAACCATGGGCACACCAATACAATAAGGGGCTAAATGACAATAATAAAAGGGAATAACAGTATATAGGGAACTAAGGCCCTCTCCTTCAAAAAAGTGTTGTCCTCAATTCTTGAGTAGTTATGGATGCTTCTGTATAAAATTATCATCCTCCCATGTGGAATCTTCAATGGGTAAGTTCTTCCACTTAATGAGACGCTTTGAAATTGATTGATTTCATAGTTGCCGAGATATTATTTCAGTGACTAATTCAGGTTCCAATATGATTTTTCCTTCCTTGTCAAGTTATGGAAATATTGTTTGAACTGGGAGCTTGTCACTTATAACCTTCTTTAAGCATGAAACATGGAAAACTGGGTGCACTTAGGAAAATGCATGAAGTTCCAATTTGTATGCCATAGTACAAATGTTTTGCAACGCCTTGTACGTACCATAATACTTTGGTGATAATTGATTATACTTCTTG
>APFE031254845.1:0-10049 GCA_000404065.3 Pinus taeda | reverse complement strand
ATTATTAAATCTATCAAAAGTGGTTGTTGGATTCACATCGTGGGGCAGTCTACAGGTGGCAACATGACCCCAGGGATCCAGGAACGGCCACGAATCCTTCAAAATCCTTCACGTGTTTGAAAATAGAGTCCGGCTGCTGTAGGACTCTTACGTTGGACCACCGTTTAACCACCGTTGACCACGACATTCCTTAATGCATCCGGCTAAACCAATAGGACCTGATCCATGTCCAGTTCATTTCTAACTTGCCCACGTGCCTTGTTCTTCTTGATGACACCTGCAACCTGGAGTTTAAAAAAAACAACTCCGGAAATTTGGATCAACTGCGGAAAGTGGCTGCATTCCCTAGCTCATGAAAAAAATCTACTTAAAACATCAAACCATTTCAATGCTCTTTTAGAATCAATATGTAATGATTTTGATAGCTTATGAGGTCCACGTGAGGGGAAAAAGTCTAGGAAAGTGTGTAGGAGATATGAAATTTCAGGGCTCAACATACCCCCCACTGTGAAGGTGTTGCATGTCCCCATGAAATCAAGCTTTGACCATCCTCCCTTCAATTCATGTGTTCTGAGACCTCTTCTAGCACATCCAATCTTCTTCTCTTCTTTCTTGGAACCACCATCATCCTAGGCTTTCTCATTAAGCATTTGAATTGAGGTTGATAAGAGCTCTACTCAACCTCTTTCTCTCTTTCTTCAACTTTCTATTCTTCTTTTTCCACAGCCCAAGATGAAACATGGTGTTGTCGTGAATGATCTTATCCAATCTGCTTTGTTCCTTTAATGTTTCATTCTCTCTCTTGATGTGTCTATTTAAGACCTCTAGTTCAAAAATTTCCTATTTCAGTGATTGGATTAGAGCTTCCTATGCTGCATTAGGCTGGGTAGATGAAGTGCCTGGATCTGTGGCAGTCTTCTCCAACAACTCAATATAATCATACATTTCTTGCTGGTTTGGGTCTATCTCAGGTGTAGTCTTTCTTGGGCTGACCCCAAAATCCGGTTGAAAAGGATTGATCTCAAAATCTGGCCGAGAAGGACTCATGTTAAAATCTAGCTGAGAAATAGGAGTATGGTGTGGGCTACGACCAGCTGAAGGCTTTTCCTGTGTTTTTCCCTCCTAATTCAATGAAGTGGGGTCCTTTTGTTTGTACTATTCTCAATTTCCCTTTAATTCTGGAGCTCCTCCTTAAATTTTGTGATCTAGTGTCCTCTTTCTCCACACTTTGTTTTTCTTTCCCTTTCTTCTTTGCTGCAGTTGATTGTTCCTAAGGATAAACTAGTCTTTCAAACAGTGTTTGGTGGTCCTCTTCTGAGGAAGGTTCCGGGATTTGATAGATAGCCTCAATGCTTTTTTTCCCTTTTAATTTTCTTTGCTTCCTGTTATCACAAAATCATGTACTGATGGCTGCTAATCAGTTAGACTCTATGTAACTATTTTAGACCAGACTCTTGGCTAAGGATTAGCCTCCCTAACCTGAGAGGGGTCTCTCAAAATAAACTACTGATTTATCTTTAAACACTAAGAGGGATAACTCTTGTAATGAGAACTTAAATAAACATGATGGTTGGACATACAACATAACATTTCTTCCATTGGGCTCATGGAGTCAAACACTATTTCAGTAAACTATTAACTACTCATTCATAGAAGTCAAGGCATGTAATGTTTAAACACTCAAAACATTTCTCAAAGAACCTAAACTCATAAGTATACACAGGAAGTCTGAGCACTAGGTGAATTAAGAGTGATTGTATACCTATAGAGCTGTAAAACTAATATTTCTCAAAGAACCTCAACTCATAAATATACACAGGAAGTCTGAGCACTAGGTGAATTCAGAGTGATTGTATATCTATAGAGCTGTAAAACTTACATTTGGTAAGACAAACCACAAACATCTTGAGCATTTGAACAAAGTATGAATCTTGAGAAGAAAAAGTAGTATTTCTATTACTGTAAAAAGTTTTTACACAGGCCAATATAAACTCTATTTTTTGCATAAACATCCAACCCTGATTACATAAAAGATTCAGCTATATATAACATCCTTATTCTAACTAATCGATATTCCTTGTCCTGCATGAGGGGAATTCGATTCTGCCTATGATGACACCTACTAACTTTTAACTAACTAATAATTACAGCTGACTATTAATTGACAGCGTTGGAATCCTAAAACAATTAAAATTCTAATTCTACTATATCTTCTAGACTTCTAAATCAAATGGGACTCAAATTCTATAACAGCCTTGATCTTCAATCATTTTCATTCTTTGACATCTGGAGTTTGGCTGAGATAGCTGTGATGAACTTTTAATGCTCCATGTTTGTCTTTAATGACACATCTTTTCTGTTATCTTGAAACATAGGCCCCTGTTTGCCGGTCCTTGATGTGTTGTTCCATTTTGGTCGTCCAACACTAGAAAGCAGATAACTGAGATCCAGTTGTTGATTCTTCATGAGGGATATGCGCCTTGGTCTTAGCTTTGTCTAGAAACACCATCCTAATTGTGCTTGCTAAGGCTTTGACAGATGCCTCTGTGTGCGCTCCGCCAAGAATAATCGTTGCTCCATCTACACCAAGCATCTTAGCTTGTGCAGGTGTCAGAAACTGACATCTTCCAAGTAGATATGTACCCTCCAGTGCAACACGGATTGAGTCATCTGATATTCTCCAACCTTGCCCACGTAGACAGATAGCAGTGCATATGGCTGTAATTGCGTTCTGGAGTTGGTGGTATCCAAGCATACGAAGCCTCACACCAAATAATTCAATAATTGTGTTTGGATCATTTTCATCAAGTTTGATTAAAATATCAGCATACTGGCAAGGCTGACTTTCTGTAGAATCCAATTTGGTAATTGTGCCATGAATTCCCGGACCAAATGATGATATTACTGGTGCATTCATCAAGGCTGCTCTATTGCGAAGAATGTACTCAATATGTGGTTCGAATGGACCTCCGAGTACTACTGGGCATCTCTGTTTGATGATTCCTGACTTTGCAATTGCAATGTTCTCTAGAGAACCTCCCAAGGCATTCATATGTTCTTTTCCAATTGTTGCGATAACTGCTGTAGCAAGCCCTTCACTACGTATAACATTAGTCGTATCACGTGCTCCACGGGCTTGCGGAAACTTGCGCCTGCATACACTGCTGCCACTGAACGCTTTATTCATCCCTTGCATCATTCTTCACTTGAGGACAGTTCTGGTCATAAAGATTACTGACATCATGTTCACCACATAAACCATTGATAGGAACCCTTGTAGACATTAAAATGCCAAAATTTTATTTCCACATGACCCTCATAGAAGATACCTTGAGTCCCAGCATCTCTTCCTCTGACATAAATTGAAATAATCTTTGCCACATCCCAAAGAGATACTTTGTTCAATTTGTACAGAAAAGAGAAAAAACATTGTGCTTTCTTTCAAAAATCAATGACTTTTACCCATACATAACCAAAATCTTACATATATCTAATGGGGGTTTAATTGTCATTGAGTGATGCATGATAGGCTCAGTCTTTTCATCAGCTACACCTTCCAAATTCATGTCAGGAAGCAAGCAAGACATTTCTTCAAGCAAACAATCCCAAAGAAATCCCAATTCTTCACGTTTTAAGTTCCTTGCACAGTCGTTGAACAGTCCGTATTACCACCTCAACAATTGCATCATCTCCGTGACACTCATTGGTAGAGATAGATTAAACATTGATGAAGGGATCTGTTTAAAGGCCCTCAATGTTCTACACAATAGATTCAATTGTTTTCTGCTATTTAAGCTCACTTTTTGTATGAAATAAAGGTCTTGAATTTTATGAAGAAAGGCTTACAAAATCTCGCACTACTGTACTTTCATCCTTTTCTCAATAGAACAACTGGAACATTGTTTAGGAATTTTCATAAAGAATTTTGAGAAGTTGCATTATTGTACTCCTGGAATCATCTTTGTGGGAAGGAATAAATTGTTTCTATTTATTTTATGATCTGAGTGAAGTGTATCTAGTATTTCTATCATTGTACCTTTGTTTTTCTCATAAGTAAATAGTAAATTTATATTTTCAATTTGCTTATTACCTGATATTTAAAGAACAATGTTACATGTATTCACTATTGATCATGTTGCCATTGATATTTTTATACATGTTAAGCAATTTGCTTTGATATTCTAAATGCGATATGAGTTTACACATTATTTTGATTAACTATTTAATCAAACTAATCACCTTGAAATAGTTTCAATTCCATTGGTGTTTGAGAAATATATATTTTCATTTACTAAGGAAAATCATTATAGATCACATCTAGATAAAAGCTAAACAATCTCGGGTTATAGAGTAGATTAATGCATATATTTTTCCATTTAATTCATTACTGAAAATCCATCCATTTCACTTCAGTATAAGCATTAAACACTCATACAATCACCTCTCATTGGGAAATTGGTCCCATACAATCTAGTCAGAGCCACTGCCTAAATAGAAGAGGAGTTGTCTTAAGGTCCGGACTGGGTGGTTTTCCCTCTGTGTTGAAGCAACGATTTTCGAGGCCTCAAAAAAATTCCAAACACTCCAAAACTCAAACATGGCTTTAAAAACAAAGTGATTGCTCAAAGAAAATGAAAAGAAAGTTGATAAACAACAAGAGGAAGTGCAAATCAAGTATCAAGGTTCTAGTTCAATGAATAGCAAAAGCAAGCATAAACAATGATTTATAATGGTAAAAAAATGTATCCCTAATTCAAGGTAAAGGCTAGAAAGGAATGGAAACAAATAGAATTATTTGAATCTAATAAGATGAATAGATCCAAAAAGATCAACCAAACCTCTCAATTCGAAATTTTCACAACCACAACAGACCAAAAGATAAATAACCATTGAAAGGAAGCAAACTCAAGCACAAACCTTCACTAGAAACATCTAAAACGATGAAGAGAAAATAAAGTTCTAATGCAGATCTGAAATAGATATGAGATATAATTGACAGTAGGAATATTGATCCAAAAGATAACATCAAGATCCAAGAGAGAACCCTTCAAAACCAAGCAAAACAAGTTCAAAAGAAACCCTAAAATTCAAAACCAAGAATATCTCATTCAAAAAAATATTTCTAAACTATATTTGAAGTATATTCGAACATATACAATCAAAGTAGAATATATAAAAGCTCCATGAAAAATATGTGAATTAGATAACAATAAAAAAGGCCTTAAACAAGCACCTTTGCAAAAACTAGTTTTTCACTTTCCTCTTTGTATTATGAAAGGAATCATTAAAAAATAAAGATAAAATAAAAATAAAAATAAAAATAAAAATTCTTACTAATGGTATCTTATCAAAAAATAAACTCCCTAGGGTTCACAAGGAAAAAACCCAAAAAAATATTTTCACAAAAAATGAGTGTTTTAGCATTCTACAACCCCTTTAAAAACTCAATTTAGAGGCACAAATGCAGGCTAACAGTGATCAAAATAGGTTCTATGCTATGCAGGAAACATATTAGTAGTGAAAAACGAATGTCCATGATAAAAACACCTTTAAATATTGAATTTGAGTAAGGCATAACTAGATCTAAGGTCAAGAGGATAGGCATAAACCCATACAATGTTATACAACAATAGAGAACTCAAAGGAAGAAACAAAAACCAAAATTGTAGGGGGAAGAGATTTCAACAATACTAGGGTAGACTCTATGGTGTATTTTTTAGTTTAGGTTCTAGTTGAAATCTCACACACAAGGATGTTCTACTCTATGATCCTTGCCCATGGATCACCAGATAAATGTGTGTGCAATAAAAAGTTTAAAGAGATTCCATGCAGACCATAACATAGAACACAAAAAGAGGAATGGATGTCACACCTTTCAAATGAATATACAACATTCATTCAATGTAGCCATCTTGAAGGACACCAAACCTTAGTAGTCTCCAAGCTCTAAGCCAAGATCCCGCACGTACACAACCAATAAACAATACCCAAATGCCTTCCTGCAAGATTATGTTAGCACGATAATCATTGATAATTCATACACAAATAACATGTGAACATCATGAAAAGCATGTAAATAACATGAACACCAATAATTTAAAGGAAATGAAATCAATCTTTCATTAAAATAAAATTGCATACTTGAATGATATACGTCAATGACACCTGATGAACCTCTCCTTCAGCCTAGTATAATTGTTAATTCATACATGAACATGTAAACACCATGAAAAGCATGTAATAATATGAACACGAATAATATAAAGGAAATGGAATCAATATTTCATTATAGTACGATAAAATTCATGAATGATATACCTCAATGTCACATCATTAACCTTTCCTTCAACCTATTAAGAAATTAATAGGGCTTAAATTGGAGTGAATTCTATTTAATTTGATCATTGTTTTTTATATTCTTTGACATTTATTTATGATTTAACTTCTTCTTATCTTATTATTGTAGTGTTCTTATCATCAAACAACTACCAAAAGATGAAGATCAATAAAACAAATGGACACAAGTTGTAGGCTGCTAGATAGGGCCAAAACCTCTCTTAGAGAGGAAAACCCACAAAAATTTCTTCTTGTCTTATAAAATATTCAAATGATGATTTCCAATACCCTTAGACACAAGACCAAGACCGTTTTAATACCAAGTCAACCTTCTTGAGAATATGCTTCTTTTCAGCAAGTAAAATCAAGTAAAATCTCTTTAAAATGTTCAACTTTGACCCCTAGCAATAAACTCCATCCTTCACTGTAGTCCTGCAACTTTAGTCCCTCGTAAAATTAACTAGAACTTCGCATGTTTTGGTGATGAGGGCTCTTTTATGCTTCCTCCTTCCTTTGCTTGGGTGGCTTCTTCTTCAAAGGCTTGTAGATTATCAAATTGACTTCTTTACTTCAGATTTTATCCCTTCTTTGACAGATCAGAAATTAGGGTTTGTAGATGCAACAAAACCCTAACCTTCTTCACACTTGTGAGAGAGATAGAGAGAAAACTCATATTTTTTCATCTTTCTTTCTTTCTTCTAGATATTATCTTTCCTTCTTTCTTCTTGTCCTTGCTTTATTGATTGAATGAATGGATGTATCTCTAAATGAGTTTGAATGGTCTCTTATATATAGGCTTCTAAGGAGGACGAATAACCCTAGTAAGGATGAATTCTTCTCTTCCAAGTTGACATGGTCTTGGAAGGGTAAAAATTCATTTATGACTCAAAAATAAATACTTTGACTTGATAAAATTTACTCAATGGGGTGTTTTACATATGATATTGACCTTTTGACAAACCCTAGAAGCACTCAATGGGTGCTTTGACCTAAAAAAATAATAATCTTGAGCATGAAACGCATGCTAAAAATAATAATAATGATTTTTCCTTTCTTTTCACAAAATGTACAAAATCAGGAGTACATGACATATTATGAAGACCAGCCTAGTTACGTATTTTAACACTCCCTCTTAACTAGGGAGGTATTCATGATATCAATGGTACAAGGAAATTCCCATACTGAAGAGTTCTCATAAGAAGAGATGTATTGGTAAGCCATCTCATAAGTTATCTTCTGAGCTCATGTCAATGCATCATTTCAATCAACATTTTCATATGGAAAGGCCTTGAATAACAACCCTATATCTCCACTATACTACAACACAATGTTGGGGATACAATGATTTATAGACACCCTCAACATTGTCTCTCAAGGAACATACCCCATCCATACGTTCACAAGGTATGTCCTTTTAGGACCATTATCCTCTTGTAATTATACATCCTCAGTGAATCTCCTCTTTGACTACTCTTTCCTATTGGATTCCCTACCTCATCCTCAAAGAGTATCGATTCCCGAGACTACTTTTACCCTCAAGAAGTATCGGTCTAATATGATTACCCAATCCTCCATTATTTATTGATAATGTGAAGACAATAATGATGTGTGTATCTTTCCCTCTCAACTAGGGAGGAGATATCAACCAGTTCAAGCGTTCTTCTTAAATACTCAAGCTTCTTATTAGGAAGATATTTTGTCAAAATATCAACTACCTACTCATTGGTGGAGATATATTGTAGTTGTACTACCTAATATTGCACCAATTTTCCTATGTAATGATACTTTTTGTTTATGTGATTTGTTCTTGCATGGAATATGGGGTATTCTAACAACCTTATGCAACTTTTGTTGTCACGGTGTATAATTGTAGGGTCCATCGGTCCTTCAAACAAATCACATAACATCTTCCTTAACTATAGAACTCCTCTACCAACTTCACATGTTGCAATATATTCTGCTTCAACACTACTTAAAGAAATTGATTCTTGCTTTCTACTCATCCATAAGATCATAGAGGATCCCAAGCTAAAACATCCTCCAGCAGTGCTTCTTCCATCTATCTCACTTCCTCCCCAATCTGAATTTGTATATCCCATTAATTGGATATTGTTCTTTCCATCATACTTCAGGAAATGATGTATTGTCCCTCGTAGATATCTCAATATATGTTTGGATGCTATCCAGTGGTTGTTGAATAATCTAGGGCATTTAGTTAGGATGAGATTCTTCTGACGAAGATAACTATTTGAGAGGTACTTTTAAATTTTTCTTATTAGTACAATATTCTTTTATTATTATTAGAGTGTGTTTTCTTAATTCATAAAACAGTTACGCAAAACAAAAGAGACAAGAACACAAGATGTTGGTTCTCAGCTAGGGAAAAAACCTCTCTCTCACTTAGAGAGGAAAACCCTTATGCAATTTTCTTTTATTGAATCTTTGATTGACAAATTCCAAACCATAGACCCTTTACTTCAGTATGCCTCCAAGACCTTGTCACTACTCTTCTAGGCTCCTTATGTTAATCTTCCTTTCTGCACTTCTTTGTACTAGAACTAAGGAAACTCGATCACTTGTCTAATAGCCCTTTACAATAAGTTTCTTTCCATCCTTCCTTAGATTTAGGATCGACCTTCTAGAGATTAGTTTTTGGTCCTTCTTTGTACACGCTTGATACACAGTATCAAGGTCTTTTTCTTGTTGTGGAAACCCTCCTTCACACTATGTATACTTTTGGCCTCTTCTTGAAATATCTGAGATCAAGACAAAGACTAATATCATCTATATTTTTCACACCTTGCAGTCCCTTACTCCCTGCTGTATGGTCCTTCTTCTTCGTACTTCTTTTTGGCACTAGATAGAAGATCCTTTATATCATTGTTCTCTCTGAAAGTGACCTTCGGCCTACCTCAGAGATGCAAGGTAGGTACATACACGAAACAAATATCCCTTATTACAGTGCTAAAATCCCTTTGTTCTTCGTTGAATAGCCTCTTCCTTATGCACCATAATGAAAATTTGTTATCGCACTTCAATCTCATAACTTGACCGAATTGATTTCTCTAAATGAAGTCACATTTCCTTCTTTATATAGGGACAATCTCCCTCTTCTAGGATGACTTGACTTCTGTGGGTAGGTTGACTTCATCAAGGGGTATATCCAATCATACTTGAGCTAACTTCTATGGAGCTTCTGGAAAAGGTCTTGGAGCATACAATTACTTCAATAAATTATTATTTTCAAGTGTAGAATCACTTCATATACATGATTGTCATGCGGAAAGAGTTATTTTTGAGGACAAAGCTAACCTCCCTAGGAGTCTAATACTCTCTAGTGACAAACAAACCAAACAAGAGCAATCCTTCTCTAAACACACATTATTCTATGAGAGATCGAGTGTTTTCCGATCTTACCTTAGGTCCAACGCTTGTTGTAGCAGTCCAGCCTTGCTGATCCAGATGAGCTCCTCCTTCACTTTAAGGCCTGCATACACTAACAAAGCAAATGATTACATAACACCTGAATATTCATCATACAAAGCATATTCATCACATAGACCAAGGAGTACATGAAATAATTCATTAACAACAAATCATTGAGAAGAATGGACTTATTTGTATTAAGGAAACAAAAAAGGAACCATTACAACCTGAGCCTTGGTGTTGTGCAAGCTCCTCCCAGGGTCCACAAGAGATTTCCTCTACTTTGA
>APFE031254836.1:0-10714 GCA_000404065.3 Pinus taeda | reverse complement strand
AACTCGTGGTCATTCTTGATTTGGTAATGCCGCTAACTCCGAACATGTCAAACGATTTTCGATGACCCTGGGAGAGCTTAAGACTTTTGATTTCGGATGGAACCTGTCGCAAATCCAAAGGATTTACCATTGATCGGAAGGATTTTACTAATTTTTCGATTTCGCATTGAAGGGAATTTCAATCCACAGAGATAGAGATGGTTATTCTAGGCATGTATTTTAATTTTAATTTTTTCTTTATTTTTCCCTCGGCAGTTCTCGGTTATTATTTGACTTTAGCCAATGATATAAAATAAGTCCTGATTGATGGCCATTCTGGGGATGCATTTTGCTTTTGTTTTTCGCTTTGTTAGTTTTTAATTATTGATCTGATCTAGCGAATTATTTGAAATAATATCTGATTTGGAGTAAGGGAATTATCATTGAGGAAAAATATATATATGATTTCTAGTACATTAAATAAAGGGATGAAAAATATATATCTGGTTTGTAGTAGATTAAATTAGGGGATTATCATTTGAGGAAAAATATATATCTGATTTATAGTGTATTAAACAAAAGAATTATCATTGAAAAATATATATCCGGTTTGTAGTACATTAAACTAGGGGATTACCATTGAGGAAATATATATATATATATGATTTCTAGTACATTAAATAAAGGGATGAAAAATATATATCTGGTTTGTAGTACATTAAATTAGGGGCTTATCATTTGAGGAAAAATATATATCTGATTTATAGTGTATTAAACAAAAGAATTATCATTGAAAAATATATATCCGGTTTGTAGTACATTAAACTAGGGGATTACCATTGAGGAAAAATATATATCTGATTTATAGTGCATTAAACAAAAGAATTATCATTGAGGAAAAATATATACATGATTTGTAGTACATTAAACAAAGGGATGAAAAATATATATCCGGTTTGTAGTACATTAAATTAGGGGATTACCATTGAAGAAAAATATATATCTGATTTGTAGTGCATTAAACAAAAGAATTATCCTTGAGGGAAAATATATATCTGATTTGTAGTAAATTAAACTAGGGGATTACCATGAGGGAAAATATATATCTGATTTGTAGTAGATTAAACTGGGGGATTGCTATTGAGGAAAAATATGAGATAAGGGATCCTTTTGTTTCTGTGTTTCAGGTTAACAGATTCATGGTTTTTTGGTTTTGTTTGTTTGCTTTTTTATTTCTATATTATTTATAATAATTAAAGTGGTGGTAAAAATCTTTGCGCCCAGGTTTTGTGGAGATGAGATGACAATATCACATGAGTTGAAATGTTTAATTTTTTTGGAAGTTGTTTTGATTATTAGTTTTTATTATCTAATGAATTGAAAAGTAGTTTGACATTAAAAAAGAAAATGACAAGAGAAGCTTTGAAGTTCAGATCTGTTTTATTTAAATAGTTTGTTTTTAGTTTTAATTAGTATTATGTAGAGAATGATTGTCATCTGGTTGATAATAGTTTTTAGTTTCTTTGGCAACTGTTTTTAGAAATTTCTAATTATCATATTAAGCTTTTTCTTCTTTTATTTTTTATAAATACCTTTTCAAACAAACAACTTCCTCCGGGAAAAACCTTTATAATACAAACCCCTTAATACTTTTCATATGGTAACATCAAAGAAATTGTTACGATACTAAATTTTATAAAATACCTTTTCAAACCAATAAAAAACTTCCTCCCGGAAAAACCTTTATAATACAAACCCCTTAATACTTTTCAAAGAGGTTGTTACGTATTTAAGAAGGATGACAAAACATATATTAAAAACTTTAGTATCACTTTAAACAAATACACCGAGACCCTTTGACTTTTCTTATGATGCTTTTTAATATGCTTCTTTTCATGAATATTAAAATCTTTAACCTTGCCGCAAGTTATTTTATAACTTTTAAACTTGCCCTCGAAATTTTGGTTGACTTCTCGTTTGCCGAAATTTTCATGAGCTGGTCACCATATAATTTTCACAATGAAACCTTTGATTCTGCACGCGGAATTCTCTGGAAAGGTGACTACGGTGGCTAACTTGGCCTCGACTTTTGATCACGGCTCCTGGTGGCGGTAGTTCTTCATGGTTTATGACCCTACGACTGCGGTCCTCTGTTAGCTACGGCTCGCTGCGGCCTCTCTCCACGGCACGCTCGCGATAGTGCTTGACGGCAGCTGCGGCTGCTCACGCCTCCTCAAACAGATAATAACCAACTAATTTTCTCGCAGACTGCGGCTGCACCTCTCCGATACACAGGCTTTTGAAATTAATTTTCTCTGCAGACTGCGGTTACACCTCAGGCTTTTGAATTTTGGGCTTTTTTTCCACTCGGTACCAATTTGTTGGAAAGGCAGAAAGGAGAAACACAAAATTAACACACACAAGTTATAAGAGCTGATGGTCTTCATCACACAAAAATTTGATTATTACAATAGACTCGGTGAAAGGTATTTAACCTTTTTCAACAACTAGTTACTCACCTAAAATAACTTGACCCACACACTTGTTAAATTCAACCTTTCCAAATATAAAATAAACTCAAACTAAAATTCAAACTTTCCAAATATAAAATAAACTGAAACTGCTAATATTGGACTCCACTCAACTCAACTGGGACTCTAAATCTGGATTTCACTCCATCCTAGAGTAATTATTATTTCCAACACTTTTGACATCAGCAAAGAAGTTGACAGTAGAAGGTTCGGTGCTTAGGTTTATGTTGGTTTATTTGATTTCTATGTGTCTAGTAAATGGTGTTTCTGTCTCTAACTAGTTTGCAGGAAAGAGGATCACGAATACTTATTTTTGGCAGCTTCGAGGAAGAAGAGGACATGAGGTTTATTCTTACATTCTTTTGTTAACGAAATTATTAAGAGCGTATAAAACAACATCATCATGGTGGTGAAGGAGAGAGGTCTTTTCTTACTTCTTATTTTTGGCATCTTTGAGAAGAAGACATGAGGTTTATCTTTACATTTTTTTTGTCAATGAAAATATTAAGAGCGTATAAAATGGCATCATCATAGTGGTGAAGGAGAGAGGGCTTTTCTTATTCCTTTTGTGTGATGTTTACTTAGGTACTTGTCATCTTAGTGAAGGGTGATCTATATAGTTGGCTGCCTTATTTTTTCATACTTTTGGTTTAGGTAAAGTACTAACCCCATAGAAAATGGGGTTAAATCATTTAAAAAGTTGGTCTAATATGGTGTAGTTATTTAGAAATTTGCTTCACTAAGTTTAAGTAAATATGTTTCTGAAGATGATTCTCAAAGCAATGTTATATAGTTGTGAATTGTGATTTCAATTTTGAGGGTTAGATTGACTTATTTGCATTTTTTACCTATGTTTGCTTTGTTTGAGGGTTTTCTTAATATTGTTGTTTGTACTCAATGAGGGATATAATAATAATTTTCTTTTGTAGGATGTACAACAGAACCAAAGATAGATGGGTAGAGGGAGAGCCATGTGAGTGGAGTAGTCCAATAGATGATTGCGTTCGCTGGATCACCTAGTCTGCATAGAATTGTAAGAGTTGTAGGCATAATGTTGTTTCATGGTCATATGTTAATTTTTTTTATTTATTATTTTGGTCATAGATTTATACCTTTTTATTTATTATTTCGCTTTAGAATGAAGTGCAAGGGTTTTACTATTACTTTGATTTCATATTGAAGGGATTTTCTTTGGTAGTCCTAGCTAATGACTTGAAATGAACTTTGATTTGCAACAGGCTAAAAAGGAGGGTTCCCCATTGAAGGAAGATGAGACAATGAATGTTTTTTCTTTCAACCTAAGAGCCCCTTGATTTCTTCCATAGGTTTGTTTATTTGAATTTCTTATATCATTTATATATAATTAGAATGGTGACGAAGACTAATTATTTTCAATCTTTGGTAGCAGTCATTGCAAAGAGAGATGGCATTTTGGAGAAGTAAAGATGACAATAATATTAACAGTTAGAATCAGGTAAATGCTCATTCTTTCATGTTCTTTGTTAAATGGTTATTCTATAGAAAAGAACTAAACTTGTAAGTTATGTAGTTAATTTACTAATTGTCATTTTTTTAGTAAACTAGTGGGCTCTTATAATTATAATTATAATTCTATTTTTCCCAAATTTCACTAATTGACTAGATGGCTATAGTAGCAAGGTTACCTTGGAAGTTATAGATGATTCTAGATAATTATGTTGGCTAGTTATTGTGTATACTACATTTAATTTTGGTCCTTCATCTTGAGGGTCCACTGTCTACATACCACCCTACACCAGAAATGGTCCACTGCCCACATACCATCCTACACTAGAAACGGTCCACTGTCCTTGTTGTGTATGCTACATTTAATTTTGGTCCTTCATCTTGAAGATCACGTGCCTAGATGGTCCACTGTCCACATACCACTAGATGGTCCACTGTCCACATACCACTATACACCAGAAATGGTGTTAGTGGAAAGGCACTCCTTGCGAAAGCCTTGTTGTTTGTACTTTTCTTTTTTTTCCTCTTAGGAACATAGAGATGCATAGTGTGGCCCATCTTGTGTCAATTTAAACATTTCATGTGACTCTGATCTTTCTTCCTTTGGTTTGAATAATCTAAATCTTTTTCCTTGCCCTTTTGAGCCTCCCCAAGTCTTTGTTTCTTGCCTCCTCTCCTCATCTTCCCATTGAGGCTAGATTCTCGATCTCCTCCTTTGTGGTCAAAATAGTCTCTAGTATAGTCTCCTTTTGGATGGAATCATCCAAAAGCTTCTCAAAGTTAGGAAGCTTCTCATGAGCATAAGCACCTCAAACAAATGGTTTCCAAGATGAAGAGAGCCTAGTAAATGTATAGACACCAACCCTTCATCTTCCACCTTCAGCTTGGTAGTAGTGAGTTGATCTCCAATTTCACTAATCTTTGTTAGGTAGATTGTGTTTGTATCATTCGGGTCTATAGCGATGAGCTTGTTCTCTAATAGCCTCTTGTGAGAGATGTTCACACTCTAGTATTGAGGGATCGAAGCATCATACATCTCCATTGCTGACTTCTTCTTTGCAATGCAAGAAATCAAATGGTCCTTCACCAAATGAGGGACGAGTCATTTCAAGTTGGCCATCTTCTTATGGTGTTCCAACAAAAGAGCAACATTAGTAGGATATGCAACCTTTGTCTCCACAAAACATCAAAGGTCAGCCTCCTCTGATGGCATTTGAAGTCTGCACTTGCAAGGTGTAAATATGGAAATGCCTACTAGACATTCACACTCTTGATAAGATTGAGACTAGTCATCCTTGCAACTCCCAAGATCATACAAATTGACTTTAGTCACTCAAGCAACTAGGACATCACACCCATCCCAACCTATAAGAGGAACAATCTATCTAAGGTACAAATCAATATCAATCCATGAAGTTAGAGCATCACGCCCACTGAAATCCTCCAACAAATTTATCTCACAGGGAACAAACCACTCCGTACACAAGTATGGGAAATCTTAGAAAATGTTCTCTGATATCATGTCAAATTTTTTGGGTCATGGTAAGCAATGTCTACGCTTAGAAATTGAAACCCAAGGACATTAAATTCTTAACAGCAATAAGAACAATAGAATCTCAATATGGTAATCTACAAACACCACTTGAAAAAGAGGATATTGAGTATATAAAATTGAACTCTCAATATGTACGGAAAAAGAATTAGATGCTATAGCTCAAAACTCTATCCTACACCATTAATTCAGGAAAAAACCCACTAACTATAGACAGATTTAGAATGTGATCTAAAATATTGAAAGGCAAGAGTTGTTCAAAATTAACAATTGAAACGGGCAAAAAATTGCTCATGCATGCTTAGGCAGGCATGCACCCTCTATTTCAACATATATACCCATTGCTTTTGTGCCTCTTCATACTGCTGCTGCTCACACAACTTTTCCCTCATGCACCCTGTATTTCAACATATATACCCATTGCTTTTGTGCCTCTTCATACTGCTGCTGCTCACGCAACTTTTCCCTCTTTAATCACTCTTCAATCTGCTTGTTTGGAACTGACAATTGCGCTGTATATGAGCAGAACTAGTTGTCGAGCGATCAGGTTCATGAACTAGCATTTCCTGTAGAAGTTTATGGTTCTAGAGTTAATAATATAACTTCAGAAATTTCACTTCTAAACAACCCCAATCTGCTAGGCAATTGAAGAGAAAAGATACCAAAACTTTTGTTACAATTTTCTGCTTTCTAGGGCAACCTGTAGAATGCATAAATCAGATTTGAAAATCGATTTATAACAATAGTAATTGTAGCAATAAATTCTGTCCTATTTTTTTCAATATCAGTGTTAAATGTTTAACACTTTAAATTTCAACTTATGTCAATTTAGAAAGACATATAAGTGTTGGAAATTACCAAGCCATGTAGACAATGATATCTGAAAATTATTGTTACAATAAAACAATTTAGGAAAGCTGAGAACTATATATATATAGGATGAAGTTCAAGTACATATTGTCAACTTAAAATGAGTTGGTGCAACCCTTCAAACTGTCCAAAACCCTAGTTAGTTAATACAAGAAAAGGATGAGCACTCCTACATCTCTAAACCCAAGAAATATAAGATGTAAGCTCTTCAAGCATGAATAATGAGAATTACTCTCTCCTTCCTCTTCTTATGTGAAAGGTGAAGTGAGGCCTAGAAATAAAGTGGACGCAGTCCACTACAAGAAAACTACAAGATACAAGTAGGTTCACAAATTTGAAGCGCTTCTCCTTCTAGTGACACATGATAAGATCTCCAAAAACTAAATCCTTAACAGAGTGTGAGTTCCTTTCAGCCCAATACATCTATCTATGAAGGTTTACATGATCTAGGGTTACTAGGTCTAGGTTTAGGTAAGTTTATTTCTAGTTTTATGTCTGGAATTAGATTAATATGTTTATTAAAGGAAAAAAGGTCTAGGGTGACTATGTCCATGAAGGGTGACTATTTATAGGTTTACTATGTCAATGCTCATGGCTTCTCCAATTAATAGATCTATCCAGCAATCCACAAGCAAGGCTCAAAGACAAGGATGTTTATCATCTAAGGTCCAACGCCCCTCCTCCAAGGGCTCTAGTGCTCCAACACCTCTTGCAGTTCAAGTTCTCCTTTGAGTCCACTCCACTACATTATCACTGTTACAACTTAGGCATCCTCAAGTCAACTCTAAGATTCCATCTAATCATCTAAGTGACACATTGCTATCTAGGGTTCAATGCCCTTCTTTGGAATGCCAAATGCTCCTCCTCCATTGCAAGGCGATCTCTAGGCAAGTAACCTCCTTCATGTGGCCAACATATAGAATATCATTAGCCTGTCTAAAGATCTCCAATGCTTCAAGGAAGAATGCCAATTGAGCATCTATATGACATCTAGCAACCAATGAGCAATTCACACCAAATCTGAAAGTCCATCATGAATGAATCAAGCTCTACCCATACAACATGCACCTCACATTCGATGAAGCACCCCCAACATGGTGTAAATACTTTTAGAGTAATCTTGAAAGCTAACACTCTCTTTTTATGAGTAAAGAGTTTTCACCAATACTCATTAACTCCCTTTGCAACTCAACAAAACTTGCCATTTGTAAATTTGAACCTGCTATAGGGTTGAAATCAACCACTATCTTTTGAAAAGGAATTATCAACCATCCATCACACTCCTCCACCAAGGCATCACACTGAACCTCCTCAAACCAATTGGTACACTCACAAGTGGATGATGTCAAGGCAACATAGCTAGAATATTGCCTAGGAGGTATATTTGTCTTTAACGAAAGATCTGGGCGCTCCTTCATACTCTTGTAATCTGTAGGTAAGCCATCTAGGCTTTTTGTGTTGGAGTAGAAGGTGAGTGCATATCCATTCGTCGTCTCACCTTGTCCACCCTTTAATCTTGTTGCCGCAAACTCTAGCAGGCCCTGGAGAGGGGTACCCTTCAAGGCTATCACTAGACTAAGTGACAACAATGGGGTGATGTCCCATTGTCACCACAGCGAAAACCCCTTGCTCTTTATGGATTTTAACCAATGGGAGGAGTCCTGGTATGTATATAAGCCACTTAATAGGTATTCTAAACTTAAAGGTGTAAGGTGACAAGAGGTCTCCAAGGGAAAGGCTCAATTTAGGCACAAGGCTCTAAGAGGAGGCAATTCGCTTTCCTTGAAGAGGACAAATTAGGGCAACACAAGACATAGGGTTTGATTGATAGGTTGAGACTTGGAATGATCAAAGGTCTAGGTGTAAAGAAAGGGTTTCCTAGAATGTATCCCAACAAGGTTATGACACATGAAACCCTCAAGAAGTCCCCAAGTTGAAGCTACAACCAAACTAGGGTTTACTCTAGGGAAAACAACTAGGGTAAGAGAAATTATGGATGGAATTAAAATGAATGCCCACCAAAGGGGAATGATTTGCAACAACCACTCAACCCTTGATGTTTAGACTTTCCAAAACCCAAAAATCCTCCTTGTCAATTTGCACTAGGCCCTAGCTAGCCACTTGGCCTTAAGAGGGCTGAATTAGGTAAGACAGAGAAAAGAGTAAAATTTTATGGATAAAATTGGCTTGATCACCAACAAAGGATAGCCAATGGCTAGTACTAGAGTTGAGGGAGCTTATGGATTCTTTAGGTTGGCTAAAACTTACAAAGCAGTAAGGATATTTTGATGCCTTCGCATCAAAACCCTAACTATTTCCTTTGTGAGGGACCAAAATTCACTTGGGAGAGCTAATGTAAGATCACCAAGGGGATTGCCATTCACATATCATACAATGAGTAATGCATGCAATAAAATTGATATTCAACAAAATTAGGGCACAATATTTAACCTAGATCACCAATTTATTCCATACATTAGACATGAAATCATAAATTTTCAATATAAAGGCACTTACAAGACAATATACGTGTACAATCCAATAATTGATCCAAGGCAACTTCTCCAAAGACAAGACAATAGCTCCAAGATAAGATTTTCTCCACAGATCACATCTCTCCAATAAGAAAAGAGGCCAAAATTCTTAAGTAGAGAGGTCGCATTCACAAGTGATGATGATGATTTACAAAATGATCCTTTCCTCTATTTATATGAGGAGGAAAAGACATAGTAAGCCTAAGCTTATCAAACAAAATAAGAATAAGAATATGGTAAGCCTATCAAACAAAATAAGAATAAATATAAAAATTAATTTTTAAATTCAAAACCCTAGTCGACTTTATATTTTTGGGCGGTAAATCCAAATCTCTCGAACTGCTCTCTAGAGACATCTATTCGGTTCATATGAAGTCTATATAAACCGAGGATGTAATCCAAGCAATATGTACTCGTTTTGTTTTTGGACAAGGTTTCGTTCTCTGAATACCGTTGATCTCGTGGTCCATAGATGAAAAACGAATCAATATGTATTCAATGCCTATGCGACATAAAGAGGTGGATACCCAAGAAGCGAAAAAGAAATACGTGAATAGCCGTGGCTAGAAACAAACAAAGGGTTTTTTTTTTTGGGATAGGGTTTTCGCTTGACTATTTTGTAGGTGCACTTCTATCATAGACTTGCGCGCTGTTGGTACTCCCATTAGGATCTGATCTACTGTGAAGCATAAGACTTATGCGATGAACCTCAAAGCTCTTGTATACCATTCTGTTGATGAATCTCTAAACAACTCCAAACTTATGTGATGAACCTCAAAATTCTTGTATATCATTCTGCTCATGAATCACATAATTGACAATGGCATGCAGTTAAGATAAAGCTAACAAGGAAGTATAATCGTTGGACATAGATACCTAGTCATCTCAGGTGATGGTTGTTCAAGGAATTGATGTGTTCTTTGTTAGATATCAGTAAGGTTGACAGACCAAGCGAATTTTTTGGAACTAATATTTTTGTTGGATTCCTCTTTCTGAGAGGTGTAAAATCCATATAAAAATAGTCTTAATCCGATGAGCAGAACTTATATTTTGAATTTATTATTCTTAATAAATTATATGTGCAAGGTTAGCTAGTTTTGTCATGTAGGCTCACATGCCCAACAGATGTGTCACACACCCTCATTGATGGATATAAATACAGGAAAAGTTGGAGAGAATTTCATCACAACACAACTCACATCTTCCTCTCTCATCCAAAAGAGTACGAGCTACCTGGAGGACGAATTTCAGCCACACGTGGGAAGGACGAAGAGGACAGACCGTACGGCTGAGCTGTAGTACGATTTTCTGCTGCTAGGGTTTCGCAGAAGTTTGACCAGCGTTGACTTTGGTCAACGCTTGGTCCAATCAAGCTGAAAACTTGGGGAAGGTTCGATTTTTGACCGTACTACCTGGCACAAAAATCGAGGTCAAAGAGTTGACCGTTTTGCTGCTGTGTTGACTTTTAGCTTGCTGCTCCTGCGTTGACTTTTTCAGGACAACGTTGACTTTTGCAAGATTGACTTGGGTTGACTCATCTACTGGTTGGAGGGTTGTTGTGACACATCTGGGCTGGCTGATCAAAGGAGACTTTGCTGGTTGAAGCATCCTGTTGACCGCCGAAACGAACACACACATTTTTCCTGTTTCTGATTTGTCTTCTGTAAGATCTGCTTATATGTTCTATCTGCATTTTTGCTTAACTACTTGTATGATTGCTGCGAGAAAAGTGAAAGTGCTCTTAGCATAGAACATCTACAAAA
>APFE031254829.1:82180-105199 GCA_000404065.3 Pinus taeda | reverse complement strand
ATATAACAAGTTAGTTAGTTCTAATGTTTGACGCAACCAACCCAACGTTTCTTGTTGCTAATTTGTGGTGTAGAATCGTCTCTTATTGCATATTGCTATCATAGAGGACAAAGTTAACCATGTCCTGTACCGAAACCTTTAAACATTTTCCTAGATTCCATTTACAGTTCAATATATTAGTGAGTGGACTTTAACCATTTATGCAACTGGCAACTCTCGCATAGAATGGGACACATTATAGGAGTCACAAAGTGGTATACTACACAAATTCCATTAAGTCACATTAGGATAAAAAGGTCTCCCCACTAACTCGAATTCAACACTTAATATTGATGACATGTTGGCCAGTGAGGATGTGTTTGTTGCCATTATTTTATTTAGGAAGGAAAAAAAACTTAGTTACATCATGTGTAGAATCAATATATCGCTGGGGCGATTTTGAGAATCGCGGGCTGGCGGGGCGATTTTGAGATGGCGGGGCGATTCTGAGAATAACCCCATGTGCCCACACCTGCATGCAATCCAACAAATTTGTTTTATTTACATTTTCACATTTAATGAATTGGAAATACAACATGCAAACCACACAGTCAAAAAGCATATCGCGAAACGCCATCATGCCAGTTATGGGATTGGAACGTGGGAATAACTCCCTAAATTTATTTGATAATCCAATATTTTGTCGTGTTAAATTAATTGGGGAAATTATAAGGTTGAACTCTCTTTTTTTGGGAATGAAAGTTATCTTTTTAATGATTTTTTTTGGGAGTAAAAGTTATAGTAAAATTTTATTATTTATTTATGTCGCTGGGGCAATTCTGAGAATCGCGGGGTGGCGGGGTGATTTTCAGAATCGCCGCATGTGCCCACGCTTGCATGCAATCCAGGAAAATAGACACCATTACCAAGTGCAACGATGAGGGATATTTGCTCCATTGCCAGGATTTAAGAAGTTTACGTAACACTTATAGTGAGAGGATTATTTAATTTTATGTATGTTCACGCGGTAATCATCAGTTTAATTTGGATGGATGTGAAACACAACTCTTGTCCATTCCTACAAAGTCATAGTAGTTAAAGATAAACATTAGTCCACATTTAAATTTAAAACAGTGAAGCCTTAAACATCACCAACTCAATATTCATAGCATGAATCTTGGCAAGAACTTATTGGGTATAGCATTTGTCTGTTAGGGTTTCAAAAGTTAAAAGAGAATCCAAATAACACAGTTTAAAAATGAAGTAAACTGGTTTTGAAATAATGGATTTTTTTTTCTGGTAAGATTCCAGTAAAATTTTGTCATTTTCTTTTTTAAATTCTACGTATAGTGGTTAAGTTTCACCTTTTTTATTATTATTAGTGGTTAAATTTTATTATTTATTTATGTTGCTGGGGAGATTTTGAGAATCGCACTGCTGGCAGGGCGATTCTCAGAATCGCCCCATGTGCCCACACCCGCATGCATTTTTTTATTATTAGTGGTTAAATTTTATTATTTATTTATGTCATTGGGGCAATTCTGAGAATCGTGGGGTGGCCGGGTGATTCTCAGAATCACCCCATGTGCCCACGACTTTTTCTGTCAGTCCATCGAAGGCACCTTCGAGATTGACATTGTCTCCCTTGCACAGACTGTTGAAGAGCTTGGCAACCTCTTCGTCGCTCCTGAGGTGGTTTGTAATGATTTCCTTTTTTTGAGCAAAGCCACGTCTTCTGCAGAGTCGATTAACTGGTCCATCAAACGAACGTAACACACAACGTAATTGAATGGATGAGATGGTTTTCACATCTAAAAAACAATGAGGTTACGGAATAGGATCTCTGTGGAGTCTTTGATATTGATGCGAGGAAGGAAAATTGTGTTCCTCGACTCGTCAAATTTAATATTTGCGATGCCTTCCTTGCCTCGCTCTAATTTGATACTAGTGTTTCCTAATTCTATTGCGTAGTGGATATGATCGTGTGTGCCGAAATCTTTATCTTGATTGCAAATTCTACCCAGAATCCAAAGGGCGGCATCGAGGTCAAACAATTAACCTCCTTGTCTTCCTTTGCATTGTCTTTTGCGCTCTCTTCGTCTTGGCCGGAGATCCTCATATAGTCGTCGTTTCGGGCTTGCTCTCCATTATGGGAATGTGCGATGTCACCACTTGCATTGTCTTGGTCTTGGTCTTGGAGCCCTTTGGCATCCTTTCCCGCATGCTCGCCATCATTGGAATGTGGAGAAATAATGAAAATGCGCAACAAACCAAGAAGATGATGAACTTGAGGCCAAGACCAATACATTTTACCCCCTTTACTTTCGAAAGGGTAGAATACGGGAAAGAACGATTCACGCATCATTTCAAGAAGCTTGTTCTCTGCATCATTATCCGTGGAGCTGCACTGCAATTTTAGTAGCTTTAGGAGAACGATGAATGAGATTTGATTCTCGAGCTTCAACATGTCGTTCAATATATCCATTCCAGTAGAAAGAATCTTCTCTTTCTCAAAAAGAGGTTCATAACAATTACCATCTTCTGGTAATGTGTAGTTGCTCAGAGTCCTCAAAATTTCTAGAATAAAATAGCCGTCCAAAGTTAGCATCCTTGTGAGTTGCTCTTTACTGCAATTTATTTTTTCTTCATAGATGTCCCTGATTTTCATGATCTCCTCCGTTGCACACAAGGAGAAATCATTGGCGAGATTATTGAACTTGATAGTCATCCTTTGCAGGGCTCTTTCTTTGTGACTATACATTGAACGAAGCTTTGCACTTTTGTGATGATATGGACCCAATGACACTCTTGTGGGAACATATGCTTTCCTTTTTACCTTGTCCGACATGAGGATGTCAGGAACTCTATATATGGATACAATGGACGACGATCGGAAGGGATTAAAGTCCCGACTCTCTTCCACTGTAACACTACACTCTCCTTGGGCTTCTTTCCTGGTAATCAACAGTTTAATTTGGATGGATGGACGTATAGTGGTTAAGTTTCACCATTTTTTTATTATTAGTGGTTAAATTTTTATTATTTATTTATGTTGCTGGGGCGATTATGAGAATCGCAGGGTGGCGGGGCGATTATGAGAATTGCCCCATGTGCCCATGCATGCAGGCATGGGCACATGGGGTGATTCTCAGAATCGCCCAGCCACCCCGCGATTCTCAGAATTGTCCCAACGACATAAATAAATAATAAAATTTAACCACAACCTTTCCTTTCTTTAATTTGAGAATCACGGGGTGGCGAGGCAATTCTCAGAACTGCCCCATGTGCCCACGCCTGCATGCAATCCAACGATTTAGGTCTAAGACGAAGCATATTCCACGTTGTCTACAAGTTAGATCATGGTGGAAGGCCGACAACTTTTGTGGTTTCTACAAAGGCCACGAGTGGTTATACAGGGGAAATCTCATTTCCGCTAAGTGGAAGATCCATCGGTTAGATCATTGTGCTTTTTCCTTCTCCCTTGTATTACTGGGGCGATTATGAGAATCGTGGGGTGGCGGGACGATTCTCAGAATCACCCCATGTGCCCATGCCTGCATGCAATCCAACAATTTAGGTCTACGATGAAGCATATTCCACGTTGTCTGCATGTTAGATCATTGTGGAAGGCCAACAAATTTTGTGGTTTCTACAAAGGCCACGAGTGGTTATAAAGGCAACATCTCATTTCCGCTAAGTGGAAGAGCCATCGGTTAGATCATTGTGCCTTCTCCTTCTCCCTTTTTAATTTATTTATATGCACGTAGGAAATTGGAAGTGGAAGAGCCAATGGTTAGATCATGGAGTTTCCATACTCTTCCATGCTTAATCATGCATCATTCTACTTGAAATTTTGTTAAATGAAGCTAAGGTTGCTAGGGAGCATGAAGTAACGAGTAGTCAAATCCGATGGATGTCGTGTTATTTGAATGTGGTCGCGGAAACTATGCGTTGCAAGTGACAGACCTGCATCACCTGCATTAAATATGTTTTTTCACGGTTGTTTTTCCTTCGAATGGGCCTCGACATAGTGGATTTAGCAGTTGTTAAAAAAAAATTGAAGTAAAGTTTTCATTTATCTAGGTTTTTATTGTTGTTTCTTATATATATTCTTATTCTTGTTTTTCAGTGTAGTTCTGGATTGTCATTTGAGATAATCACAACTCTAAGTTTTCATGTAATCATAAATTTCCTAACAAAGGTTGTTTATGATTTCCTGTTTTTCAATATTTTGTGTATATGCAGTCTTCTACACCATTTCTCCATAGCTTTGTATTTTTTACAGATTTGTGTCATATTCACATTTCAGGCAACATGTCTTTTTAAATCTTCTCAATCATTTCTTCAAAATGGATAAATGTAAATCGAATCTCGCTGCTTGTATTTAGTGTCGTAAATTTGTGCCAATCTCAAAGATTTATGGGCTTAAAGCAGAAATGTAATGAGATTATAATATTTGGCATCTGATGGTGGAAATATAGTATATATATATTATAATATATGTATATATATATATACTGATATATAATATATATATATATATATTATAAGTATATATATTTATATGTGACCTTAATAAAAATCGCCAAATGCATAAATAAATGAATCCAACTAATAACAAGATTATAAACTTCTTTTTTCATAATTTAAAATCTAATACCTTAAAATTGCAAACATTATCTACATTACACTTCAGTAATTTTGATACTCTGAACCAAGGATACCACCTAACACTTTATCCATGACACATCGTGCATCATTTTATCAATGCCATGCTAATTTTTTTTAACTAATCTCTTTGTTCTTCATACCCATAGAGAGTAACTTGGTTTCGGTCAATATCTACATCTTGCATACTCTCACAAAGGTTAATTTGAAGAGAACATTAACTATATAATAACTCAGATAAAAATATATGAATATTTAGAGAAACGTTTTTCCTTATCGTGATACTACCCATGACAACATGCATGGAAGATGTTTAACTTTGAAATAATTATTATCAATGGGCAACAATAATTATTATGGTTGTTTCCTTTCATCACCATGAGTTGTCTGATATTAAGGTTGTCATATGTTCAATATTTTTATTATGTGATTTTCGCATTCATTTTTATGTTAATCATTATTTTTTGAAAATAAACAGTGATTATTATTATTTTTTGACATAAAATTCATGAAAAAACTATTATTTAACCATTTTTAGTTAAAATTTTCTTATAAAAATTGTGATTTTGACATGTTATCTCTAGCAAAAAATTACAAAAAATTATCAAAACGTGTAGTTTTTTAGTTATATTTATGTTAAAAATGGTTATTTTTTGTCAATTGTTAAAAATTATTGTTTTTTAGAGACAATTATTTCATTTGGATTGAAATATTAATTAACGACGTATAAATATGTAGAATATTGAAAATTCAAAATATCGACATTCTTCTTTAAATATGTAAAACAATAAAAACCTCACTACAAAAAATAAAATAAAATAAAAGCAAGAAAATATGAAGAAGAAGACCACTTCAAAAATTATTAAATTTAGAAAATAATTATTTACATTTCATACATTAGAAAATTTAAAGTAAAAAAATAGGTCTTTTAAAAAAATGGCCTGATGCAAAATTACAACTTTTTTAAATAAACATGAAAATCACTACCATTCTAAAACGTAATGTACATAAAAAATTTTAAAGTGCCAAAAACTATGCTCTAAAAAAGACGTGTGTTTTGCATCACCCCTTTTCAAAATTGGGTCACTTTTTTGCTATCTCTACAAAACGGGTAACAATATCAGTTCTCGTTTCAAAGTTTACATTATTACATGAAATGATCGAGTTTCTTCAACTAGAGTCACAACTGCAGAGAAATGAGTTGCAAGAGAAGTGTGTTGCTTCCAAGTCTTTGACCAATCCAGACACAGCTGATCATTCGACTTCATTCATCCAACCAACTTGAAGTGTTGAAGTTGTTCCAGTTCAAATTTCTTCCAAACCCATCATCAAGCCATGGGAAGAAATTCAAAATAATCGAAATCGACGCGGCTTAGGATATGTCAAAGATAATGACAACTTACATATCCTTGATTATTCAAAGCCCATTCAGTTCGTCAGTGCCATATTACTTGAACAAATCACCTCAGCAAGTTCTCAACAACTTACAGATCGATGTCAATGCAGACAAACCGAAGTTGTAGACAAACAAAAATGCACACAACTCAAGTCGCAGACAAACCGAAATGTTCTGATTGTCAAAGAATCAGCCATCTAGAAAATCAATGTTTTGATCTCCATCCTTGTAGCCATTGCGGCAAGGCAAATCATACATCAGAGAAACGCTGCAAATAACGAAAGTCAGCAGATTGAAGATAAAAATTATTCATGGATTGATCCATGAGAATTGTCATCCACATCCAGAAGATTGTACAAGTTTTACAATTAGATTCACTCACACATATTGTAGCCAACAGTCAAATGAAGATGGTGCTCTCGTGCAGTTGAACGGGGGAGTACACCAGTGAAATACTCCTCCACCTACAGGGGGGAGTTCAGATATAGTTTGGAGAAGATTGCCTCTCCTTTCAGCTGACAAAGGGGGAAAATGTCAATGAAATTGACAAGTGGTTGTCAGACTGTAAGTCTCGACAACATCAACAAAGTAGCTAGTGGGCATCTCCATTAGCCAGTGGGCGATCATCATCAGCATATACGCCAGTGGGCGTTCATCAAATTGTGTCAGTGGACACCGGATGTTGTTTTCAAGCAAAGGACAATTGGATCCTTTTGTGGCCTGGCACATGATGGAGTTGTCAAGCAACATTAAGAGATGAATCAGTCATGCAGCTGACTCATGGTCTCTTCATATTGTAGTTTCTTCAACATCCAACTTTGGCAGTTTTTCAAGCAAATGTTTTTTTTGAGGATCAACTTGAGAACTTGGAAGGTGGTTCCTTGTTTGTTTTGGATTTATCATTGAGTGGGGAAATGTTAGCCTCACTCTCTTAAAAATCAATAATAAATCCAATTATTAAATTAAATAAATAAAATCATGAGAATTCCTCAAACTAAGGAGTCTAGTTTGGATGAGAGATTCTCTCCAACTAGCTTTCCTAAATTATTGTGTAAGTTGAGAAATTGTCTCAACCAATTGAGTCTAAGATAGACACACTATCTTAAGACCACTTACTTATGTATTTAAATGTATTATTAAAATTTTGAATAATGTGAATTACATGAGCATGAGAGACCACATGATCGCTCTCCGCTTTTCCGCCAGTTTAATTTTTGTGTGTTAATTTGCTGTGCATATGGTTATATGGCTTTGTGATTCTTCTTCACATTCATGTAGATCATTATGCAATTAGATATTTAGTGAATAAATCAATTATTAATGGCAGAATTACAAGATGGTTATTGTTATTACAAGAATTCAATATTACTATTTTGAATAGACCTGAAAACAAAATACAGATGCTGATTTTCTATCTAGAATCCAAAATGATAATAATGTTCCTGTAGAAGATAATTTTCTTGATGAATATATTTTTGCAGTATCTATTAAATCTCCTTGGTTTGTAGATATTGCTAATTATTTGGCTACATGGAAGTTCCCATCATATTGTCTCCTCGAGAGAAAATGAATGTTATTCAAACTAGTGCATCTTATTCATGGATAAATGAAGAATTGTACAAGACATGATCTTTCTTAATGATTCAAAGATGTGTTAGAGAGGATGAAGTACTAGAGATATTAAAAGCTTGTCATGATGAACCTTGTGGATGTTCGCTGATAAAAGAACCGCCTATAAAGCCCTTTTAGGATATTATTAGCCTTCTCTTTTTAAGGATGCTAAGAAATATATTAAGAGATGTCGCTGTTGTCAAAGAATGTGAAACCTTTTTCCTTGAGATGAAATGCCTCTACAACCTCAGGTACTTACTGAACCTTTTGAGAAATGAGCTTTGGATTTTGTTGGTTCAATCAATCCACCATTAAGACAAAATATACATTCTTGTTTGTACATATTATGTCACAAAATGGGTAGAATTTAAAGCACTTCTTTTTGCTATTGAAAATGCTATAGTTTCATTTTTTTTGAGGACATTTTCACTCATTTTGGTGTCCCAAGGGAAATTGTGACAGATCAAGGTACTCAATTTACATCCAAGTTGGAACATAAGATAATGGAGTAGTACAAAATCAAACATCAGAAGTTTTCTCCATATCATCCACAAACTAATGGATAAGTTGAATCTACCGATAAAGTAATTGAAGCAATTCTTACCAAGACTGTTGATCAGGTGCTCCAAAAATAGCTCAAAATTCAAAGTTGTCGGATCAATGTGGAACCTGAATGACCGCATAGTGCTCATCATCCTGAATCAGACGCAACTCGTTTCGTGCAAAACATACATTGTATGCTCCCAGAATCATGTTCTGTTCACTTTCCCAAATAGGGGAATTAAAAAAAAAATTGACAGCCCAGTCAGCAGTCCGTACTGCTATCGTGGCGCTAACTAAGTAGGTGTATGTGGCAGGTTGAATAGTCAAAATCTTCGGTAAATCGTATTTTACTAAGTGACACATTCTCATTGGTTTGAAATTCGATGGAATTGTTGCTCCGTTAACGCGTTTTGGGGCAAATTTGTAGGATGGTGCCAGATGTTAGGGAATTTGCTGTGCGATTAGCAGAAGATTGGGAAAAGCCATAACTTCTCCAGTTTTTAAACAAATTAGGAGAAAAAAGAGGTCACATAAGCATTTTTGGGTATTCTGGAGCCATTGGAACAGGTTCCGGAGCTTTCTGAGTATTGTAAATTGCTGTATTCACACTTTTGAGCATAATAGAGAGGGCTAAGCCATTGGAAGCTGGACCAAGGAGACGTAACCTAGGAGGGGTGAACTCCTTCATCATGTGCTACTGTGATACTATTTATGGTGATGTTAATGTGTGTTATATGCTGTTGTTCAGTAATTTGTTTATGTTAATTTGCACATAAATTTACATAAAAACACTCAAAAACCCATGTTTAAACTTGCAAATAATTTCATAAATCCTCAACCACTTTTAATATATTCTGAAAAAGAATTTTAGCACAATAAAACTAATTATCTCAATCAAATCAGGTTTGGTATAAGAGCTCTTAGTTTTATTTGTGCAAGAAGGATTTAACTGTTTGCAAGTGAATGGCATGTTTACAAGGTTGAAACTCAAGAGAGAAGAAGGGAAGCTGGTTGAAATTCCTGAAGTTGGGTCAAGGGAAAGGAGGGTAGGGTTGGCACAATCTCCACCACTAGTTCTTCCTCAAGTTGCAGTTGAGACTCTAATAAGCATGTCTCATGAAGGAGAACCTACAAACATGACAGAGGATGAGAAGGTCTTTAGGAAGGCTTTCTTTGATATGATAGAGATGGTGAAGGTCTTCTATGAAGAGAGGAATATCAGACTGTAGGGTGAAAGCTCAAAACCTTCCAAAGAAGAAGGTTCTTCAGGAGGAGGAGGTAATGGAAATGGAGGTAAACCTCCACCCTCTTCACCATTTTCTTCTTCACAAGCATTTTCACCCTCTTTCACTAACACAACCCTTACCATACTCATCAACATACCTCAAAAGAAAGTGATAAATCACCCTTATTAAAACTTGATGTTAAATTTTAACCATCCATGTATAATGGTGAAGTGAATGTAGAGACGCTTGATAATTGGGTTCGTTAGTTGGAGTTCTATTCCAAAATTCAAAACCTTCAAGAGGATGACATAAAGATTCAATTAGCTTCCTCGAGGCTGGAGGGTGCAACACTAGTATGGTGGGAATTAAAAACACAATAAGAGATTAAAAAGCATGGTAAGATCTCAATATCTTGGTCTAATTTCATTGCTGCAATTAAAAGACAATTCTACCCTCTAGTTTATATGCATAAAACCAACATGAATTGGCATAATTTTAGACAACTTAAAAGTCAAAATGTGCAAGATTACACCCAAGAATTCAGAAAAAGGTCTCTAATGTTAGGTGTAGATTTGCAATCACAAAACACATTGCTAAAGTACATAGGGGGATTACACAGTTACCTTAGGCATACTATCCTTATGTTTAATCCCAATAATCTAGATGAGGTGTGTGTGCAAACCACTCATCTTGAAGCAAGAGGAAAAAATACTCCAGAAGAGGGTAGTAAAAATCCATTTAAGGGTAAAGAAAAAGACAAGGGTTTCAAAGGAAAGAAAAATGCATCCATTAAAAAGGAAGGAGAGAAAGCAATATGTAAACATTGTTTCGAAGAGGGTCACGATGAAGCTAATTGTTGGAATCCTCATACTAAGATGAGGCCTAAGAAATTCAACAATAAAGGAAAAGAAAAGACAACTGCCAACATTCAAGACGATTTGGGATACGATTCGGGTGATGAAACTAAAATTACAACCATGGGTATAAAAGGAAATGAATTCATTGCTAGCACTAGTATATCAAATTGTCACACTAGCACTCCAAATGAAAAAACAAGGATTTAATAATTTCACGTGATGGTAATCTCAAAACATGCAAAAATCGACACATTATTTGATAGTAGGTCTCAAGCGAGCTTGATATCTGATGAGTTAATTCAATAAACTTAATCTTGATACCATTTTACATCCCAAGTCATATCCATTGGGTTGGATATGCAAGGACACAAACTTACAAGTTACAAGAAAATGTATCCTTCGGTTTGCAATCACAACAAACTTCATTGACGAAGTTGAATTAGATGTTGTACCGCTTGATATATTAGGAATTTTTTTAGGTATTCCTTACCTCTATGATGGAAAAACAATCTTCTATCGTCATGAAAACAAGTACCACTTGTTCAAATATGGTGTGGAGTATATTGTGAGAGCTCATCACAAGAAACCAAAACTTTCATTAGTTAATGCAGGGCAAATGAAAAGACTAGTGAATTCAAGCAATAATTTAGTGCTTCTTATGATCAAACCCAATATTGATGTTGATTATGAAGTGTTTGATGGTTTTAATTCAAAATTGAAAACTAATTTGGTTGATGTAGTTAACCATGATGATGAGGTGTTTCAGAAAGCAAAGGGATTTCCTCCCAAGAAGAGAATCCAACATGAAATACCATTGTAGCTAAAGTGTCTTCTTCCTAACATTGACATGCACCAAATGTCAAGAAGGGAAAGTGCATAAATAACAAAGCAAATCCAAGGGTTGTTGAACAAAAGGATCATCCAACCATCTCCTTCACCATGTGGTGCACCTATTGTTTTGGCGCCCAAGAAGAATGGAAAGCATTTCATTAAATGGGACTCGAGGAGTGGCTATCATCAAAATAGAGTTGTTGAAGGAGACATATGTAAGACGACATTCAAAACCAAGCAAGGTTTGTTTGAATGGCTTGTTATGATTTTTGGTCTTTGCCATGCTCCTTCTACTTTCATGCATATGAAGAAATATGTATTGAAGCCATTTCTAGACATGATAGTCTACTTGGATTACATTTTCATTTTCAGAAAATTTCATTATGAACATGTCATGTGTGAGAAGAAAATACTTGATGTTGTATGTCAAGAACATTTTTTATTGAAGATGTCAAACTATATGTTGGGTAAAACTTCTTTGATGTACTTGGGCCATGATATTGGAGAAGGTAAGCTGAAGTTAGACCTCTCCAAGATTGATGCCATTATGGAGTGGTCAATGCTCAAGATATTCATTTGGATAAGAGGTTTTTTGGGAACAGCCCAATGTTGGAGGAATTTTTTTGTTAATTTTTCTTCTATTGTAGCTCATTCGCATTCTTTGGCAGTTGTGAAAAAGGTCTTCCAGTGGGGAGGCCAACAACAAGAGGAATTTGATGTTTTGAAACAAAAGATTAGTTTGACCTGTATACTTGCTCTTCTATACTTGAAAAAGTCATTTGAATTTCAGGTTGATGTATGTGACTATGCCATGAGCGCAGTCCTTATGCAACATCGTAATACCATTTCATTTCATTCAGAAATTTTCAATGATGCAGTGATTAATTTGCAGTGACAAAGACACTTTCATTGGATGGGTTTTATTCTACTATTCCATTTGATCAAAAGGAATAAGAAAGGTATAAGCAACAAGTTGGTTGATATGCTTTCGAGGCCTATTGTTTGTGTAAATACTTTCTTCAAGTGTTGGCTTGTTGGGGCCTGAACTAGGTTCAGTGGTGATTTAACCAAAAAAATCCCAGTACTAATGGCCCTTTTGGCAACAGTCCGCAGAGCGCAGACTGAGGTCTCACCCGAATTAGTATGGGAGGGTGCTAGAACCAGGTTTCTGCACCCTGGAGATGTCTGATGGTATCAAGTGGTCCGCAGTTCGACCTTACGTGCACGTCGCTACGCACGCTTGCCTATACCTCGCAGCCTGAGACGATGCCTTCGCGCAGCCCTATTCAGGGCTCGATCAGTGTTATTACCCCAGTCCTTACTCGCAACCCGATCTTAGGTGATTAATTGAACTTATTTATACACTTTTAGTTATACTTAACAATATTCACAATTCATGTAAGTGCGCACAATGAATAAATAGTATAACTGCAAGTAATATCAAACATGTAATAACTCAGAACAGATACACAGGATTCAGATAAAACTTCTCTTTATTATTTTCTTCCTTCGGTTACAGACTCAACTCTACCCTCCGCACTCAACTGCAGGGGTCCGCGCACTCAACTGTGGACTCTACTAGGCCTCTGCGCACTTAGCCGCAGAGCCTCTTCCTACTATTACGACCCAATATACTTAGAATCTTATTCTATGCTTACTATCTTATTCTATTCATCCAATTCCTTAGTTACTTTACAACTTAGAGCCTCGCTCTATTTATACAATCCCATGGTCCGCGGACCATGGGTTGGCCGACACTACATTCAAAACTTAGAGCAGACAACCCTATGACTCTAACATATAATTCGCGCTCTGTGCCTGCAATTCGCGGATTGTTTACAACAATATTACTCAAAACTTGGGATTTAAGCCCCAAAACATGTTGTGGGGGGATTCCATGCCCAACATCAAGCATTATTGTGTTTTACATGAAAGCTATGACCAACAAAATGCATACTTTCAAGATGTACATTCAAGCTTGAGTCAAGGGAATCAAGTAGAGGAATTTGTTTAGCATTTGCATCATAATGTGTTGTATCATCTTGGTAAGAAGGATGTTGCTATTGGTAGTAACATGGACAAAACCAAAGAGTTCATTGAACGACTCGAAATGGTACATCAAATAATGCAAGGTCAACTTGAAAAGAGCAAAGGCAAGTATAAAGCAAGGCACGACAAGCATCGTGTAGATCACAAGTTCCAAGTCGGTGATGAATGGATCAAGATTAGAAAGGTGAGGGAACTGTACCCTCACCTGCTAGATAACTGAAAGTGATATTTTGGGGTCCAAAAGACTTCCAGTGGGGAGGAAAGATCAGGGGCTCAAAACATAGCTCGAAATTCAAAGTTATCGGATCAATGTAGAACTTGGACGACCGCGTAGTGTTCGTCATCCTGAATCCGACGCAACTGGTTTCATACAAAACAAACATCGTATGCTCCCAGAATCATGTTCTGTTCACTTTCCAAAACATGCGAATTTTTGAAAAACAATTGACAGCCCAATGAACAGTCCGTATTGTTAACGTGGCGCTGACTAGGCAGGTGTATGTGGCAGGTTCACTGGACAATGAGCTTGGCGAATTGTATTGTGCCAAGTGGCGCATTTTTATTGGGTGCAATTTGGTAATTTGTGATTGGTTGGTTGGTGGGCAACCACGGGCTGACCATGACAGCCTCGAGGCCACCAAAACTATGGGCCAAGTCTAGGTAGAGGTAGTGGGGTTCGAACCAATGACGAAAAACAACCGAGAAATGTCTTTTGCCAATACACCATACACATGATTCTTAATATATATGGTGCACGAGTTTTATTTGAATTTAAGTGCGCGCCATATTGGAGGGGCCAGCCCACGAGGGGCCGACCCTTGGTCACACCTTTACCATGTAACCACCAGCGAGCGGTGCAGGGGCTCAGCCGACAAGGGCGGGCCGTTGGCCTTTAGCCCGAGGCACGTGGCCCCCACCCGTGCCAATTTTTTCGGAATTTAGGTGTTAGCGGACATTCAAATTGTCCGACAATTTTGCTCAAATTTCGGCAAAATTGTTGCAATGTAAGCGCGTTTTGGGGCAAATTTGTAGGATGGTGCCGAATTTTGGGGAATTTGCGGTGCGATTAGCAGAATATTGGGAAAGACCATAAATTCTTCAGCTTTTGACCAAATTAGGAGCATAAAGAGGCTACACAAGCATTTTTGGGCATTCTGGAGCCATTGGAACAAATTTCAGAGCTTTCTGAGCACTGTAAATTGATGTATTCACACTTTTGAGCATAATAGAGAGGGCCAAGATATTGGAAGTTGGACCAACGAGACCTAGCCCAGGAGGGTGAACTCCTTCATCATGTGTTGCTATGATACTGTGTATGGTGATGTTTATGTGTGTTATATGCTGTTGTTTAGTCGTTTGTTTATGTTAATTTGCACATAAAATTCACATAAAAACCCATGTTTAAACATGCAAATAATTTCATAAATCCTCAAGCGCTTTTAATATATTCTGGAAATAAATTTTAGCACAACAAAACTAATTTTCCCAATCAAATCAATTGTGCATCTGTATAGGAGGAATTGGGTAGAAAAGCTTCCAGAAGCTTTATGGGCATATCGTACCACATGGAGAAACACAACAAGACAAACTCCTTATGAACTTGTTTATGGAAAACAAGTCCTGTTTCCTATTGAGTTCCAAATAAAGACTTTTAAAACAACATCCAAATTGGGCCTTGATATATCAGAAGCCCACAGATAAAGGATGGAGCAATTGAATGAACTTGATGAGATACGCCAATATGCTATTCATAGAACCAATATAGTCCAACAACAAAGATCTAGGTGGTATGATAAGTTTATCAAAGAAATAAAATTCCAGCCTGGTGATTGGGCATTTCTTTTTGATTCAAAATTTAAAGATTTTCAAGGAAAATTTCAGACTCATTGGCTTGATCTTTATGAGATTGAAATTGTCTTTGATAATGGAGCAATTCGAATTAGAACCATTGATGAAAAGAAACTAACTTTCCTTATAAATGGTCACAGATTACGAATATATCATAAACCATTAACAAAGGAAGAGTTCATAAGAAATTTGCAAGATAATCTTGATTTGAAGTAGGTCAAGGAAGATTCTTCTTCATTTCCAACTTAGCCTTCTATTTTCTTTAATTTTTGTTTTTTGTATAAACATGAAAACCAACATTGTTGACATGTTTATACAAAAAATCTAAGTTGAAAACCAATAATTCTTGGCAGCGTAGATTTTCTTTTTAATTCCCAATTCTTTTCCCATTTGTCTCTTTTGAAAAAATAAGACAACTACAAAATTGTCAATAATCTGTAACTCATGGAATTCTGTAGTTGACTTGAAAAATTGCGATAAGGGCAAATGAAGATCATGGAAAAAGAAAATTGAATGAAGGTCACAACTAAAACAACATAAGTACAACCTGCAAAAGGACAAATTCAAAATCAGTAAAGCAAAACAATTGGTATGTAAATATTAGTTAGATAATAAAGGAAAAAACATTGAATTATGAAATTAAATAGATGTATGACTGTTCCTACCACGATTTTGTATAATGATTACTTTCATTACGCCATGACTTCGGTTCTAATGAAAATATTTTGTCAAAAGGATATAACTCCGATATGAAACCTTGTTATCATTCAAATTCACTTCCTTCACATACCATCACAGTTCCTTACATCATACCCATTAAACTTGACTCTACTCCATTGCCGAAAATGCCTCACCTATTACCCAAATTCTATTCTTCATAACCAAATTTCTTCCATAACACTGTCAAAGAGATAAATTAGGAGCTAAGACTTCTTCAGCATGGGAGTCATTGTACGCTCAAAGCCGAATGGGTTAAATTTCTTGAAGGATACCCGTAGGTGAAACAACTCATTACTTTAGTAGCAACTTCCACGGTAGTGACTTTAACACCAACAATTTCTACAACAACAATGTCTACAACAGAAATATAGCCCACATGCCAAAATTCACTAAACCAATTGTCAAAAGCTATGGGAGACTTGTCATTAAAACATATTAAAATTGAAAAACTCAGAACTTTACTAGAGAAAATTCAAAATGACAAGATAAGGGTTGACAACACATATCTAGCCGAAGTTCAAGAAAGTTTCAGATTAACCAGACAGATAGAGAAATATGAAAATGAATCATTGATTGCACAGACACTGGCATAAACAAATGAGAAGATTTGGATGGATATAAATTCTACCATCACTGAACTTTGGACATCTATTCAAATTATTTTTGAACAAGAGTTAGTGCAAATAGCAAAGGCAGTCATCACAGGAATCAAAGAAGATTTGGAGCATATGCCTGGAGAAGCAAATAAAATAATTAAAGTACTCAATTCTAAAACTAAAGAAGAATTAGAAGAATTTGGAATTGAGGACAGAATTGATATTGTCTTAGAGGTAAGGAGAGTTTTGACAAAGAAAACATTGATGTTACACTTAGAAAACAAGTGCCAAAACGTTGAAGCACAGATTAGAAAGTTTCACAGAAAATTTAATACTCTGTAGCAAAAGGGACTTCCAGCTCTACGTCATTCTATTGGTCAATTGATTCCAGTAGAATATTATCAGTGCAAATTGCATCAGATAGCAATAGACAAAACCAAATTTTCCAAAGTTAAAGGGATAATTAGTGGGAAAACATTCCTAGACGACCTAGAGTATGATCCTTTCATTGAGCATGAAGTTAGTCGTTTGTTCATCACTAGGCGAACTTTTGAAAATACATAGAAGCCGATGAGGCATATAGGAAAGTAACAATTTTTCTATCTTAGATGAAAAAATATGGGATAAGGTACTTGAACTTATCGAGTAAAAATAATGCAGGGGATTCAGTGACCAGTCATAGGAAAAGGAGGAGCAGTACGCTGAGAAAGAGGAGCATAAAGGAGAAAATTCAGTTAAAGACAATAGCCATCAAACAACACCCTTAAATTGCGTGCTGATTATTCGAATCAATTTAGAATAACTATTTTCGAGTTCTATTTTTGTAAATAAAAAACAATTTCATATATTATTTCATTCGAAGAAGTCAGGGTTGAACCCTTGTAATGAATCAATGACATGATTTTAATGTTCAAAGCTATTTATGAAGATAATTGAATGATTATGGATTCATTCTGAATAACTTGTGTATCTATGTGAGTGTGTCTTGCTTTTTCCCCCAAGGAAAAATTGTACTTTTCATTAATATGTTGAAAATTATATATTGTAGATGCTTTAAGAAGCATATGCTGTAAAGTGTGGAGGTCCATGAGCAAATGTTCTTGAACAAAAAACCTTGTAGGGTAGTCTGGTAGTAATTACATAATTACAAGATATATACATAAAAACGTTGTACTGGATGCAAAAGTCTGTATGTAGCTCAAAAACCCATGAAATCAGGGCTTGTTGCCCCCCTATATTCTCCGATCTATGTATAGGCGGTGGAAGTACTGATAGAAGTCTGGTCCCCTATGCTCTTGGATCAACCATAGACCCTTAGGCTGGATCGCGACCTCCTTGGATAATTGGTGGGAAATCTGATTGTGTTCCCTGTAGATGTGATGACAACTGATGGAATCAAAATGTGATTTCAAAAGTAAAACATCAGCCATAATATTCTTGAGTGTATGCACATGAAAGATAGATATGTTGTTAAACCAGTTAATGATGATCTTAGAGTCACCAACTATTTGTATATGCTTACACTCTTTTAATGCAAAATACAAAAGATGTCTGAGGGTGATCAGCTCTACGAAATTGTTTGTTTCGATGCCCAAACTCATTTGAATTTTGAAAAAATGATTATCATATAGATGTAAGAGGACACCTCCTCCACAACCATTCTCCTGGGCAGATCCATCAAAATAAGTCCATGGGAGACTCCTGCCAATGAATTCAGGGATGATAGTTCTCTAAGATGCAGGTCGGTCATCGTCGGGGATATTGGTGTATAGAGATATAATATGAGCAGAAGCCTGAGTCCAGAGAGGCTCAATACCCTTAAAAATAGACTTGTTTCTAAGCAGCGAAATGGACTAGTAAACCAAAAGAGGGAGGTTCCTAACTTTAGAACGTTGAGAAGATGTCCACCACAATTGCCAGGCCTTAAGGATGGTGTCCCCCTACCATCTTAAGGTAACAGAGAGTGAGTCAAGAACCTGAGTCCAGAAAGGTAAAATGGAGGGACAATGAAGGAGATATGATCAATTGTCTCAGATTCCTGTTGGCAAAGGACGCACCAGGTAGGACCATGGAATGAGCGCCTCTTTAAGTTTTCTCTCGTAGAGGCTTTATATCGGAGGAAAATCCACATGAAAAGTTTGGTACACGGTGGGGCCTTCAGTTTCCACAATACACTCAACCACCAATCCATAGCAGGGGGCTTATGAGCAACATAAATGATAGAATATCCATCCTTAGGAGCATAATTTCCATGCTTGGCGTGAATCCATATGAGTTCATCCTCCCCATCAATAATCCTAACATGTGATTCTGCAAGAGCATTAATTTAGTTGTGGCAGTCTAGATGCTAGATGTCAGGAATGTCTAATTGTAAAGCAGATTTCTAAGCCTGTGAAAAGATGTTAGTGTTCTTTGGATCTGCTATTTGAGCAAGATATGATATACCAACATTAGATAAGAAATGTATGAGATCAAATGGAAGCCTATATGCATTATTACATCCAGACCATGGGTCCATAATAATGCATATTGAAGAGCCAGATCTTATTCTCCATGCCAGTCCATCACAGATGAAAGATATGGAGTTTAAAACAACTTGCCAAATGGATGAGATACTTGAGCGATTCCAAGAAGGGAGTTTGACCCAATCAAGGATGTGAAGGGTCCAAATATATTTATGATAAACCACTTATGTCCATAAACTTTTAGCAGTAAGGACTTGCCAACCCATCTTGGCAGTGAGCGCTTTAGAGAAGGAGTCGAGGTTCTTCAGACCCCAACCTCCCCATTTCTTGGGTAATGCAATCAGATCCCGTCTAACCCACACATAGATGTGGCCGTCCTGTTTCTCTTTCTATATAAATTTGTAACACAACTGTTGAATTCTCGTCAAAATACCCTTAGGTATCCAAGCCATGGACATCCAATACACCAGAGTGGCTTCCAATATTGATTTGATTAGAACAAGACGCCCTATCTTGGAAAGATATCTGTGATGCCATATATTCAATCTCCTTTCAATCTTGGCCACAAGCTAGGTCCAATCAACAATTTTATAATGAAGAGGTTTGCGTCGGAACCCAAGATACTTGAGTCATTCGACAAAGGGTAGAAGTGTATAGGGAAATCTCTGATGAGCATAATGAATCTCGTGAGGTGGGCATCCAACAAATGAAATAATAGATTTCCTATGATTACACTCCATCCCAGTGGCTTGGTTGAATAATTGCAATATAGTAAGAAATGCTGATGAATCACCAATACCCCCATTAAGAAAAATTAAAACATCGTCGACAAATAGGAGATGTGTAATGAAGCTATTATTGATCTTAATTCATTGCAGACGACCAAGCCTTCATTCTTCAGATATGAGCAAGCTCAAACCTTCCATGACAAGAAGAAAAAGTACGGGTGACAGGGGACAACCCAACCTGAGGCCATGCTCAACATGGAAGAAATGGGAGGCTGATCCATTTATAAGAACACTTTACGAAACCTTGATAATGCAACACATAATCCAGTTGATGAAGTTGAGGCGGAATCCCAGATGAGTAAGGAGCATTCTCAGATATAACCAACTGGTACGATCAAAGGCCTTAGATAAGTCTATCTTGAGGATCATTCCCTTTAGTCTCTTAATCTTGATAGAGTGTAGGACCTCCTGTGCAGTGCCAATAATATCATGAATTTGACAATGATTTAGAAAGGCAAACTATTCAGGTGAAATATGAGTAGATAGAATAGGTTTGAGGCGATTAACGATGATCTTGGCAATAATCTTGTAAATGTAGTTACAAAGGAAGAGGGGTCGGAAGTTGTTGAAAGTCTGAGGGGAGTCAATTTTAGGTATAAGAGCAATGAAAGTCGAATTGAATGCATCATACATTTGACCACTGATTCAACATTCCTCAATAACTTGTAACAACTCTTTTCCCAAGTAATTCGAAAAAAGCCAAGTAGAATTCAACTGACCAACCATTTGGCCCAAGGTTCTTATCCTTTTTAAACCATTTTAATGTGCCCTGCAACTCCCCCATAGTAATAGGCTTGTTGAGATCCTCGACTGCATCATGATCAACGAAACGAGGAAAGAGACCAACCACCCTGATAATCTCATCCAAAGAGGCTTCTTGTGGGGCCTTTTAAAGTTGACTGAAATGTGATGAGATGAGAAATGCAAGTTGATTAAAGGTATGAACTCTCTGGCCTTCCTCATTAGTCATATCCCATATGGTGTTGATCGCCCGACGCCCATTTGCAAATTGATGATAGAACTTTGTATTATCATCCCCTGCTTGTAACTAGATGGTTCAATTCCTCAGTCACCATGTTTCTTCTGTGTCATTTAGAATCTTATTCCTTTCTGCCTCGAGCTCATTGAGATGAGATTTAGCTTCAACAGATGAGCATCCTATCCCATCAGCATCTTCCAGACCAGCAAGCTCAAGTTCAACGTTGAGTAGATTGAGGTCATCCTTCTTCCTCTTATCTTGGGCCCAATCAATGGTTAATCTCTTAAGTTTAAGAAGGTTTTTGGCAAATCCTTCAGAGATAGATCGACCAGAATCAGGGGGGTGAGCTTTCCAAAATTCTGAGACCAATTTGATGTAGTCCATGTCTTTTAACCAGGTAGCATTAAACTTAAAGGGGTCTTTAGGCTTGCGAGCATGACCAACAATCTCAAGATAAATGGGGGAGTGGTTAGATAGTCCACTCGATCCCACCCATTGTCTGTAGATAGAGAGAGTCCCAATAAAAGGTTCTTTGATGAGAAAACGATACAGTTTTTGAGCCAACATGGCCTCTCCAGTCTTTCTATGCCTCCAAGTAGGTTGAGGTTGAGCCATAAGGATGTCTATGAGTCGATGATTATCTAATAATAGTTCCATAATATCTGATAGGGGGTCAATCTGAGAATTGTGTCCCCAAGACTCAACATGGCCAATAGAAAAATTGAGATCTCCACCCAAAATGATATTGTCAGCTTTTGAAAGAGATAAATTGAGGCAATGGTCCCAAAAAGCATCCCTGTTGTGATAATGGCCATACATATTGATCAATCTTAATTCCTTCCCCAATTCAGATGAGAAAATGTCTGCGCCGATGAAGCCAATACCTCCCCAAATATTTAAAAGCTCAACAGACCTGGGATTGAACCCAAAAGAAATTCCCCCGGATTTCCCTCGAACATCTAGTACTTGGAATTTCAACCTAGGGACAAGGGATTCCAAAATAGGGATAATCAAGTCAATAAGCCCTAGGGTTTCTTGAAGGAATATGACATCCACCCATTCAGATTCTAGGAGTCCTTTAAAGGTTAGGTTTTTGAGAGGGCTAGCTATCCCACGACAATTAGGGGATAACCACTTCATGGGGAGGGGGGAGGGGGCGAAGATAGGGTGTTCTATGCTCTAAGTACCCAGTCAATAGATAGTTGTTTGCCCTTAGCCACATCAATGCCAGCTTTATGGATGGCCTTAGAAGTGGTGGAATGTCTTCCACGAGTGGTCTTGGAGGGCTTGGGAGGAGGGATGATACCAATACCACAGACGTCCAAGGAAGAAGATTTGTCCAAGGAGAAAAGATTGTAGGAGTGAGAAGGAGGCAAAGAATTCGATGCCTCAGTCAAAGGGGCAGATGGGGGAGGATCAGGAAATGATGGAGGTGTGTTGGAGAAAATGTGGAGAGGAATAAATGAGGGACAAGTCAGAGGAGGTGATGCACATGTAGATGACATGATACACTCTGTCATAGAGGATGATAGAAAAGATGCAGAAAGTGAGAGAGATGAAACAAAAGTGCAATAGGGAGGGTTACCTGATGAGAGCGTTGTTGTGACCGTCGCATAAGACCTGGCGAGAGGAGGTGAGGGAGGGCGAACTAGTGGAGTCACTTGCCTTTTCTTCTGATCCTTTTTCTTTGACTGATTGCTAGGTGCTCTGGGCGTTTGCTATTCCTGTGAACCTGTATGGTCTGCCAATCCGATGTTTTCAGCTGCATTTTCCAGGGAGGAGGATGATAGAACCAACGAACATTCCTTGTACAAATGACCCATTTTATGACATCATCTGCATCTGAAGGGCACCCCTTCATAGTCAAGTATCTGGATATGAGTAAAATGCTTCCAACGTAAGGTAATTTGCTCCTCCAAACCCTCCCGAGTGTCCAAATGAACCAGAATACGGGCCAACGACATATTTCCCGAAACAATATAAGATTTGTCGTAATCCAGGAAGGTTCCAAGAGAATTTCCAATGCGGGTGAAGATGTCTTCAGACTAGAAGTGGAGCGACAGACCTGGTAAGCGAACCTAGATGGGTCCAACCCCCAATTAGTCCCGCTCCGGATCAAACATAGGGCGTCATTGCTTGAGAAGGACATGAGCCAATTCAATGTGCCAATATTTTTATAGCACTCGCGAAGTATAATCCGCTCGCTGGAACCGGAGAGCGAACCACCCATGTGAGAGGGTAGTGATCGATGGCAGTTCTGAGAGTATCTGCCCCAAAATTTCATTGATCCATAGCCTTAATCTCGTTGTGGAGTATGTGCATTTGCGAACTCTCCCAATCAAAACCCTATATGTAGTAGCAATAACATCCCCCATTTGTAGCCCTTCTCCAAAGCTGAGGGAGATGCCCTTATTCCTGGCTTTTACACACTTAGACTTCTTCACGGACTTGGAAGACTTGTCT
>APFE031254829.1:39909-79928 GCA_000404065.3 Pinus taeda | reverse complement strand
CAACCATAAGAGAGGGGAGCAGAGACTTGATGGGAAGAGGGTGCAAAATGAGATAGTGGAAGTTCGATAAAGGGCACTGAGGAAGGGAATAGATGACCTAGCTCTGATGGAGAGAAGTGAGGGAAACCAACAAAAGGGAAAGTAGTAGCATTTCCCGACAGATAAGAGGGAGTAGTGGAGTCCAAAGATGTAGCCAGGTAGTGTAGGGATGCCGGAAAACAGGGAGGATAATCAGCTACCGGCCACGGAATCGATTCCACAGGTGAGGAGTAGGCCGATCGTGAGGAGCTAGGGAAAGGATGTGATTTGAATTGGATCCATGAAAATTATCAGAGAGCCATGATTGTATCAAATCAGGACAAACTTCGAATTTATGAATAAAGAGCGATTGGGAAAACCTCTGGATAGTGGCAGTTTGCAGCCAACAAGGAACGATGAGGACCTCGGTCAAAGCGCACTACCCAAGGCCCATGGAGGCCACACAGGAGGAAAAACTGGCCGTTGGGAAGCCCGAATCGGGAAACAGAGGGCATTTCTGATGCGCGATTAGCGCATCGCTGGGCAGAACCCCTCGAGAAGGAAAAAGCCCTGAAGCGCTTGGTCGCATGGAAGCTGGGAAACCATGGGGAAAGCGTTAAGGTGAAAGGCGGGACTTGCGCTCCAAAACTGACGGTATATCGGGGGCATCCTTGGGTGGTAAGAGGATTTGGAGAAAAATGAGCGATTCCATTTAGTGCACGATGCGTGTTCGGCAGATGAGAGAGAAAACCGCCGCTCATCACGTGCTAACGGTCGAGCAAGTCAACCGTGCGAAATGAGCGAATGTCGTAGGATCTGGGGGATCCAGATCTAACGGCAGAGATTGTGCCCGATGGAGGAACCAAATTTGACAGGGGAATAAGGCGTGGCATAGAGAAGTTTGAAGTCCGATCTGACCGTTGAGATGGCGGATGAGTCATTCCACAATGTAACTGGAAAACCAAACCGACGAGGACGAGCTGGCGCATTTCGCGAGAGGACAAGTGGCCACTCCCTGTGAGTCATTGACGATGATGCAGAGACAGGGAACTCCAAGCGAGTAGCAGCAGGCGATCTGACGGGGGTAGAAGAGGAAGCGAGCAGTGAGGGATAGATTGGCTTTAAGCCATGAACAAACACAGAAAAAAACACACAGAAAAAAACACACAAAGAAGAGAACGAAGATAGAGAGAGCGAAAGTGAAGAAAAGACAGTGAAGCAAGAAGCAGAAAAACAGAGAGCCAAGCTGACCTAAGGCAGCATTGAACAGACAAAAAGCTTGAGAGGTTCAAGCTAATCTCAGTGAGGATCTGTTGGGAATTGAGCACCACATTGGGCTCCTCCCAGTAAAGACGAGAGAGGTCAAGATCTGGCAGGGAAAAGAGTTTGTGCACTCTAGTGGCTTGGGGGATCCAAGAACCACCCTACCAAATATTATTTATTTTAGGAGACTTAGATCGAGCTCCTCATTGTAAATCTCTGCTTTAAAGACACAATAAAAGAAGGCCATGACTGAGAGCTGAACCAGAGACGTAGCCCTAGAGAATGGGGTGAACTCCTTATTAATTGTTGTGTTCTTGTATTTGCTTACTGTGTTTCTCTTACTCTTTTCCATTTTTCCAGTGTTTATTTTTGCAATCTGATCGATCCGTTGCCTAAGATGACATAGACACACACCAACACATGAGTCTGTAATACCTTCATTAATTAATTAATTAATTGAGGTCATTCAAGAGTGATTTTCAGATCAAGTGGTATCAGAGCTCTAGGCTGTAAGGTTAGACAAGCTTATGTTGGTTTAGCTGTTGAATGCTAACTAGATCAAAAGCTCAAATTAGGAGAAGGAGAGTTGGTTGAAACTAATCCTGAAATTGGGAGAGTATATCCTTGGAAGACAATGTCAGAAGAAGGTCCTATGGGGTCAGACCCTCAATTCATAGATAGTTTCCTAGCCATAAACTCCATGGTAGAAGAAATGCATAGGGACTTTAGAAAACATAAGGATGAAGATTCATTAGGCTCTAAGCAAGATAAAGGCGAAGATGAGTCTCATTTCCATGCCCACTCAAAAGGAAAAGGGAAAGAGGAAAGCTTTCTCACACCTCCTAACAACCCTGAACACAAAAAGAAAGCATCTTTGATCAAACTAGATGTTAAATTTGATTTACCTATATTTGATGGAGAGTTAAATGCAGAAAAGCTAGACAATTGGGTTAGACAAATTGATGTGTATTACAGAGTGCAGAATATCGACTTAGACAAGAGCAAGATTCAGCGGGCAAGCTTACGCCTTGGAGGCACTGCCTTGGTTTGGTGGGAAGGCAGAACCCAAGCTAACATGAAAAGGCATGGTAAGACTATCTCTGTTTGGAGTGAATTTGTTTCTGCAATAAAAAAAATAGTTCTATCCATTGGCCTACATGCAATAAGCCATGATGAGTTGGCAAACTCTTCAGCAGTTGAAAGGGCAAAGTGTGCAAGGGTACACTCAAGAATTTAGAAAGAGAGCATTGATTCTAGGAATCTCATTAGACTCATCTGAGACTCTGTTGAAGTACATTGGTGGTCTAACAGCTACATGATGCACACCATCCTCATGTTTAATCCCACTAGTATAGATGAGGTATCTGTATAAGCTACTCATCTAGAAGCTAGAGGAAAGAATGGAAGTCCAGAAGTTGGGGGATCATCCCAACCCACTACAAAAAAGAGCAAGGAGAAAAGAAAGCAGAAATGGAAGGCAAGGAAGGCTAACATTGCACAGAAGAGAAAAGCTTCATGCACTCACTGTAAAAAGGATGGGCATGATGATGAGCATTGTTGGATTCTGCATCTAGAGCTGAGACCTAAGAAGTTCGAGAGCAAGAAGAAGAAGACTGCTGCAGCTATTCAGAAAGATTTGGGGTCAGACTTGGGAGATGAAACAACCATTGCAGCCACATGTATAAGAGGTAAGAATTCTGAAGCATCTACTAGTAATTCTGCACAATCTACTATTGATGAAGAAAATGAGAGAAAAAGACATGAGATTTTCCATATTCGAGTTATTTCCAAACATCAAAAGATTTGATACTTTGTTTGATAGTGGCTCACAAGTAAATTTATTTTTTGAAGGCAATTGTAAAGAAATTGGATTAGCATTTCACCTCACAAGAAACCATACCCATTAGGATGGTTGAATGATAAAGCACAACTACAAGTGAACTTAGTGACAGTGGAAACTCAAGTTTTCTTTTGGTTAGCACTTGTAGATTGAGGTTGGAGTTAGACATAATTCCTTTGGATATATGTGGAATTGTTTTAGGAAGTCCTTACTTGTATGATAGAAAAGCTATTTTCTATAGAGCTGAGAACAAGTATCTACTTGTTAAAGATGGAATCGAATACTTTGTAAGAGCTCATAAGCTCAAGAATAATTATACTCTCATAAACTCGGGGCAGAGGAAAAGAATGATAAATTCATGCAAGCAATTCTTACTGATGGTTGTAAAGGAAAAGAAACCTGATAAAACCAATGTATTTGAGGGATGTAATGCTAAACAACAAGCTGATTTAGAAAAAGTTGTTTGAGAGTATGATATCTTGTTTCAAGAACCTAAAGGTCTGCCACCCAAAAAGGAAATAGTGCATGATATTATTTTACAGCAAGATGCTCCATTACCTAATATTGGAATGTACAAGTTGTCTGCTTTAGAGAATGCTGGAATCAAGAAGAAGGTGCAGGAATTGCTCGAGAAAGGGTTCATCAGACCTAGCACATCACCATGTGGGTCACCAATCGTTCTGGTGAGAAAGAGAGATGGCTCGTGGAGAATGTAGATTGACTAGTGAGCATTGAATAAGATAACAATAAGAAATGGTTATCCCCTTCCTCGCATAGATGATCTTTTAGATCAATTGAAGTAAGCTATTTATTTCTCCAAGTTGGACTTGTACAATGGATACCATCAGGTCAGAGTGGCAGAACAAGATGCATGGAAGACTGCTTTCAAAACAAAGCAGGGATTGTATGAGTGGCTGGTTATGCCTTTTGGCTCAACTAATGCTCCTGCTACTTTTATGAGATTAATGAATGATGTACTCAGACCTTTTCTTGATGATTTTGTTATTGTGTATCTGGATGACATTCTGATTTTTAGCAAAATATGGGAAGAACACTTAAAGCATGTTAAGCAGACATTAGATGTTTTGAAAAGAGAAAAACTTCATGTTAAACTCTCAAAATGTGAATTTGGCAAAACATCTCTGAATTATTTGGGTCATATAGTAGTGGGTGGTGAATTGAAGATAGATCCCTCTAAGGTGGTAGTCATTGTAAACTGGCCTAAACCCAAATCTGCTACAGAAGTTAGAAGCTTCTTAGGAGTAAGCACAATATTGGAGGAAGTTCATTTCTAACTTTTCCTTAATTGCAGCTCCCTTACATGCTTTAACAGGATTGAACAAGGTGTTTCAGTGGTGAGGCAAACAACAGAAAGCCTTCGACACCTTGAAAGAAAAGATTAGTACAACACCTGTACTAGCACTGGCTGGTCTTCAAAGACCATTTGAGATCCAAACAGATGCTAATGACTATGCCATGGGAGCAGTGTTGACACAGCATGGTAAACCCATATGTTATCATTCTGAGACTTTTAATCCTGCAGTAGTTAACTATCCTACATATGATAAAGAATTGTATGCATTAGTACAAAGTGTGAAAAAGTGAAAACATTAGTTAATGGGAAAAGAGACAGTAATACATACTGATTGTCAACCACTTCAATATCTACACTCCCAAACTAAGTTGCAACAATCAAGACACTATAGATGGATGCGTTTTCTACAACGGTTTCATTTAGTCATCTAATTTAAAAAGGGCATACATAATAAAGTTGCAGATATGTTATCTAGACCCATTATAAATGCATCTACTATACTTAAGCATAATTCTGTGCTACATGAAAGCTACATTGAACAGTATGTTCAAGATATAGACTTTAAAGATATATATGCAACTTTAAGTCAAAGAAAACAAGTAGAAGAATTGGATTATCATGTAAAGGACCGACTCTTATACCGTTGTGGGAAGTTATGCATTCCACAAACTGAGAGAGTAAAGATAATTCGAGAAGAACACACTTCTCTGATATCAGGTCACTTTGGGGTAAGTAAAATAGTTGCACAGCTGCAAAGATTTTATTATTGGCCAAAATGAATGAGACAGTTTCTAGATATGTAAGAGGGTGTATTATGTGTGTTAAAAATAAGCCCAACAATAGAAAACTAGGTTTGTACACTCCGTTACCAGTTCATTCTCACCCGTGGGAAATTGTCTCCATGGATTTTGTTGGAGGACTGCCTAAATCTAGGAAAGGTCATGATTATCTATATGTTGTTGTGGATAGGTTCAACAAAATGTGTATTTTGATACCTTGTAATAAACAGATTACAACTGAACAAACTGCAAAACTGTTCTTTGAACATGTATGGGTTCATTTTGGACTACCCACTTCCATTGTATTTGATCAAGACACCCGATTTGTGGGGAAGTCTTGGTCAAGTATGTGGGAACTGATGGACACCAAACTGAAGAAAAGCACAACTTTTCATCCACAAACCGATGGCCAGACGGAAGTAGTTAACAGGACAATGATCCAGTTACTTAGAAGATATTGCAGCAAACATCCTAAGCTTTGGGATGAACATTTGTGTTATGTGCAGCATGCTTACAACAGAGCAAAACATTCTTCTACACAGAGATCTCCTTTTGAGACCTGCTTTGGTTTCACACCAAGGTCTCCTTTGGGTTTTGTCTTTGGTAAAGATACCATAGTTGAGGGACACATTGATGTGGACAGGGCAACTAGGTTCATTGGACAAATCCAAGAGATCCACCAGGCAGTATAGGAACAGCTGGAAAAGAGCCAAGCCAAATACAAGGCAATGCATGACAAGCATTAGATGGAGCATAGTTTCCAAGTTGGTGACCAAGTTTGGTTGTATATCAGCGAGGACAGGATGCAAGGTGAAGGTAAGAAGCTAAAACCTATCAAGTATGGACCCTTTAAGATACCTGAGAAGATTGGTGAGAATGCTTTTCGCCTTGATCTACCAGCTTACATGCACATCTACTCAGTCGTGAATGTAGATTGCTTGAGATTGTTTGAACCCTCACTAATTGAGGATCCCGAAGAGCAGAGTCAATTGCCTTCTATTGATGACCTGCTACCTGAATATTTTAATGAATTGCAGGAAGACACAGTTCTGGACAGGAAGGTGAGGACGACGCGCAGGGGCAATGTTGAGTACCTCAGAATTGGGTTCAAAGGTTCAAAGCCGAGCAATGCAAAGTGGACAAAGTTTGTACACGTGAGACAATTGTACCCTCACTTAGTCGATGCTTGAAAAACCAACTTTTGGTGGTCCAAAAGCTTTTTCAGTGGGAAGGCCGTGACCCAAAATGGATCCATGAAAATTATCAGAGAGCCATGACTATATCAAATCAGGAAAAACTTCAAATTTATGAATAAAGAGCGATCAGGAAAACCTCTGGACAGTGGCAGTTTGCAGCCAACAAGGAATGACGAGGACCTCAGTCAAAGCGCGCTGACCGAGGCCCATGGAGACCGCGCAGGAGGAAAAACTGGTCGTTGGGAAGCCCAAATCAGGAAACAGAGGGCATTTCTGATGAACGATTAGCGCTAATCGTAGATCGTTGGGCAAAACCCCTCGAGAAGGAAAAAGCCCCGAAGTGCTCGGTCGCATAGAAGCCGAGAAACTGTTTGAAAAGAGTTAAGGCAAAAGGTGGGACCCATGCTCCAAAACCGATGGTATATCGGGGGCATCCTTGGGCAGTAAGCGGATTTAGAGAAAAACAAGCGATTCCATTCAGCGCACGACGCGTGTCCGGCGGATGAGAGAGAAAATCGCGACTCATCATGCGCTAACGGTCGAGCAAGTCAACTGCGCGAAATGAGAAAATGTCGTAGGATTTGGTGGATCCGAATCTGATGGCAGAGATTGTGCCTGATGGAGGAAACAAATTTGACAGGGGATTAAGCCACGACATAGAGAAGTTTGAAGTCCGATCTGACCGCTGAGATGGCGGATGAGTCATTCCACAGTGTAACTAGAAAATTGAACCGACGAGGAAGAGCTGGCACAGTTTGCGAGAGGACAAGTGGCCACTCCCTTTGAGCTATTGGCGATGACGCAGAGGCAAAGAACTCCAAGAGAGCAGCAGCAGGTGATCCAATGGGGGCAGAAGAGGAAGCGAGCAGTCAGGGATAGATTGGATTTAAGCCATGAACAAACATAGAACAAAACACACAGAGAAGAGAACGAATACAGAGAGAGTGAAAGTGAAGAAAACACAGTGAAGCAAGAAGCAGAAAAACAAAGAGCCGAGCTGACCTAAGGCAGCATTGAGCAGACAGAAAGCTTTAGAGGTTCAAGCCAATCCCGGTGAGGATATGTCGACAATTGAGCACCACATTGGGCTCCTCCCACTAAAGAACAGAGAAGTCAAGATCTGGTAGGGAAAAGAGTCTGTGCACTCTAGTGGCTTGGGGGATCCAAGAACCACCCTACCAAATATTATCTGTTTCAGGAGACTCAGATTGAGCTCCTCATTGTAAATCTCTGGTTTAAAGACACAATAAAAGAAGGCCACCACTGAGAGCTGGAATGAAGACGTAGCCTTGGAGGATAGGGTGAACTCCTTATTAATTGTTGTGTTCTTGTATTTGCTTACTGTGTTTCTCTTACTGTTTTCCATTTTTCTAGTGTCTGTGTATTTTGCAATTTGATCGATCCTTTGCCTAAAATGACATAGACACACACCAACACATGAGTCTGTAATACCTTCATTCATTAATTAATTAACTGAGGTCACTCAAGAGTGATTTTCAGAACAGTACGATAAGTTGAAGAGCTAGCCCTGGGGGGGAAGGGGGTCCTGAACATCATCAACCTTAGGATCAAAACCGCAAACAAATGGCCCGATAGGTGGGCCTTTGAAGCAACCATAAGGGAGGGGAGAAGAGACCTGATGGGAAGAGGGCGTAGGATGAGACAGTGGAGGTCCGATAGGGGGAATCGAGGAAGGGAATAGATGATCCAACTCTGATGGAGAGAAGTAAGGGAAACCAATGAAAGGGAAAGTAGTAGCATTGCCTGACGAATAGGAGGGAGTAGTGGAGTCCAAACAAGTAGATAAGAAGTGTAGGGATGCCGGAGAAGGGGGAGGATAATTAGAACCCGGTCAGGAATCGTCCGCAGTCGAGGAGTAGGCCGATCGTTAGGAGTTGGGGCAAGTATGGTAAACCAGAGAGCTAGCCCTAGGGTGACCATCAGTTGAAATCAGAAGAGCAGAAAACAATGCAACTGACAGGGGAGAAGGTGAAGTTTTCCAGATGGGCACATAATCATACGAGTCATCTGTATAGTCTACCGAGTCCTCCTCCATACCCGTCGAGAAACAGTGATGGGCAGAAGAGAAATAATATTGAACCCGACACCACGTGCCAGAAGGTGCTAAAAAGAGAGAATGGTTTTGTCCCCGAGTCTCTCGCGGTGCGAGGAAGATGCACAGTTTCAAAGCTCCCTTCAACAGCTGCAGGTGTAGGGAACCCTAACCGAATTCGTTGTCACTGCAGAGGGAGAGCATACGTGCCATCACCATATGTGCGTAAGTCTTGTTCTCAATTATGTTTTTCATATTTATTTATGCACATGTTCAAGGTAACATAGAAGTTTGGGCAAGGCTAGATTGAATATCAATTTCCTTGAAAGCCTCTGCAAAGTTATAATCATTAAAAAAGATTAATTAACTGAACAATTTGTCTTAGTTAATTCATCTAAATCTTTCAATTGTTTCCTTCTGTCATCTCTTGAATGTGTTTTGTTTGGCTGTAGAAAACTTCTACACACATCTACTCTATGATAAATCAGATGTTCAATATGAATGCTTAACAAATTATATACTTTCTTTATTTTTGCTTTTCAAATCAGTTCAAAGATTAATTCTGTTAGGAATGAAAATCAGTCCTTTAGTTTTCTCAGAAATACTTAGAAATTACATATGTTTAGAGGTTTAATTCATTGGTCATCCATTTAAATCAAAACCTTACTTTAGATGCTTTGGCACAATTCTACAACCTAGAATTGTCTAGAAGGATACAACATTAGATTGGCGCCATTGCTGGGGAATAAGAAGTCAACAATCATACTTGCCTCTTAACAGTGAATAAGAGGTTAGTAGGCTAAAATTCTTCCCCTGAAGACTCCACATATTAAATCTGGCTTCACGCAGACATATCAGAACTCGGTCAGATCCAGATATTTTCTCTCCTTTATCAGATCCAAAGAGATTAGTTAGACTTACATCTATTAGATGTAGGTTAGAAGCCTCTCTTGCTGCTTTTGCCTCTACTTTATCTGAAGTACCCTCACAATCTGACCCTTCACCGTGAACTCTAATACTTGTTGAATTATCAGATCTTCCTCCAAAAGTTTCAGAACTAATTTCTACAGGAGTAGATCTTCAAAATACACTATTAATTCATCAACTGAAGGCCTTTTAACTTCCTTATTCCCATTTCGAACCTTATAACAGTGAAGAAGATTCTGAACTTTCTCTTTCTGAATTTAAACCTGTTGATTTCAAATCTTCTTTTGTACATAATTATCCATCCACTTCTACTAAACTCGAAGAGGAACTTAGTATTTATAATAATCCTCTAGCTTTTGAGGATCTTGAAAAGGTTTTACTTGAAGTTCAAAAATTGGTTATTAATCCTCAATTTTTCCAGAATCTCAAAACTTCCTGATAACCATCTTCCAATAGAGTTGTTCTCCAAAAAAGACAACTCCATTACAACATCAAATGGTTGGTTTTCAACCAATTGTGCCAGCATGCTATGCAACATTAGTTCTTCTACTAGTAGCCCAGCTTCATGCTTTTCTTGATGGGTATTTAAAACATTTACCTAGGTTTAATGGAGAAACTAGACCATCTGTTGAAAATCACTTGGTTGTATTCCTAGATTTTGCTGACAACATGAATATTGAGCATGAAGATGTTTACACAAGACTTTTTGTTCAATCACTAGAAGAAAACGTTAGAATATAGTCAAACAACTGCAAGCTAATTCTATTAATTCAGCGGTTGAACTAATCAACATTTTCAAGAATCAGTGGGGAATAAAAAGGATCCTGTTTACTATTTCACAAAATTCAAGATTTGAGAAGGAATCTTGGTGAACTTGTTGCTGATTTCATTAAGAGATTCAATAAAATTTATAACAAGATGCCTCTAGATTGTAAAACTCCAGTTATTGCTTTCAAAGTTAGGTTTTCCAAAGCATTTGAAGATGAATTTGTTGTAATACTTAGGGAGAGAAAATTCTAAACTTTAGCAGACATGAAAACTAATGCAATTGAAGTTGAAGCTAATAGGTCAACATCTAGTAAACTGAAAACAAAGGCAAAAAATGCTTAAAATAAAATTAAATCTAGAGAGAAAAACACCTCATCATAAAAAACTAAAGATGAGGGACATAAAATTGATGAAATAACCTCTCTACTTAAAGAGGACATTAAAGGTCACCTCATTTGGCATGGCATCAAATCAACATTATTCTCTCTTGTCTCCTCATTGACTGGTATAACTTTGAACTAGTGGAGGTCAAGTTCATATGTGCGAGGGTCTTAGAGGCAATTTTGAATATTTTGAGTTTGAATTTTCTGCTCGATGGTTTGACCATTTTTTTAACTGAGTTTGATTTCATCTTTTGACTTGCTTTGACTAGGAAAATTTCGATTTCTTGAGGTTGAGTTGACTGGAACAAAAATTGAGGTGTTCTAGGCTATTTGACTGGCATTGACTACAAGGTTGATCGCAGGGATTAACCACAAAATTTATCTCCTTTGGTTGAGTTTAACTAGGTTTTCTTTGAGTGCTTTGTGCTTAGTTTGAACAATGCTTTAGGGCATATTTATTGCAGCTTTGATCGAGCTGATGGGTCCAGCCCCTCTCTACACTAGACAAACCTTAATAAATGGGTAAAAATTAATATGAATTATTTCGGGGTTGATTAACTATGTGATTAGATTAGTCTGCGGTTGATTACAATGATTAACACAGATATTTTTACTCCTAGTCTTTATTGCTCATACCAGCACCATTGGATGTGGGACATGTGTCCACTCCTCGGTAATCACACTCCCGCCTTGGTTAATGACCCGCAAACCCTATTCTCCCGGTCATTTGTGCATCTTTCTGTTGGAGGTCGAGGGTTTTACTATTTGGCTCTTCTGGTGCGATTTCACTGTGTGATTATGCTGCTACTGTTGTTTTGGCTCAGCCTTGACCTGGATAACTGCTCAGCTCCACTGGTTGGTAAGGATACACTATTCTGTGCTATTTTTTTCTTGTTCTTTTGCCTCGGCGCTTGATGTGCTCTGTTATTTTATGGAACCATGTTTGTCTTGAAGAATTTTCAACTTCTCTGTGTATAGTCTCAGTTGTTTGTTTCGCTGAACTATGGCGACTGTTCCTTATCTTGGTTTTTGTAAATCTATCGTTCTTGAATTCCACTGGTCATGTTGCTCTGTTGCGTTGGCAGGTTGTGGTCTCGGGGGTCTACGGCTTCGGCTTCTTCTATAGCGATAAAGGTAAGCTAATGTTCTATGCCATTATTGTTCTCCACTTGTTATGCAGTTGTCTGACTCATTTGCTCCTTTGTGAGCAGAGGGACCCTTGGGTGACCGCAGCCTCAGTGCTTTGTCTCTTCACTGGTAAGCCCCGAACCCTACGCTTCCGGTATTTTGTTTCCTCGATCCTTCTTTTCCTTCCACGCAACACTTACACTCCGTTTCGGTGGTTTTTGTTGCAAGTGGGTTCGTCCTGGAGGTCTTGGCTTTTTCTATGTCGCGTGCTAGAAAGACCCGGGTAGGGTCGCTCCTTATTAATCTTGATTTATTTGCTTGTCTCTGTCGTCGCTGGCTTAGAACATGGCTAGGCTAGTTTTAGGTGCAAGAACTTCTGTCTGTCCAACGTAATGTAACTAAGTCCTTAGGCTTGCATTATTACAGTTCTTGGGTTGTCGCTGTAGGGTTTTACAAGCTAAGGATTTTCACCCTGTTTTCTATTACCAGTATGGTGAAATCATTGTCTTTTGGCTAAATGTGAGCCTTGTTGAGATGTATGCTACTAAGGGCAATCAATGAGTCTATTAATGTGTGTGGCTGAGGACTGAGATGTTTTGATGCCTTGTCTTGAGGGCATTAGCAAACTTCTTTGACGGAAAATATGTTATCCTTGGTACTAATTAATATGGTTGCAGGGACAAAGTGTTGTATGGCAATTTGATGATTTGTGTTTTAAGATAGTTAGTCTATATGTTTTTGACCTACGAGAAGAAGTAATGTATGTGTTTGATAACTTTATGAGTGGTTGGAATCCTTATGGCTTGTAATGATGTTATTGTGTGGTTGATGAATTGTACCTTTGTCTATTGTATGGTGCCAATACAAAGAGTTTGTCAAGGAACATGGGTATGGCTAAGTAAATTTATAACATCTTACTTCATGTGTTTTAGAGTATGTTCTTATTTAACATGGTAGTTAGGTGCATGGTTAGATTAAGAATGATGCTAGAGTAAATGAGTGATGGGATCTATTTTGTGAGTTTGATACGTTTAGATAAAATGTTGGAGTCTATTCTTTGGACATTGAAATGAGGTGTGGGATCACTATCATTGATAACTAACTCTCATTCAAAACTAAAGAAAATAAGTATTGTTGTCGCTACAATGGTGTTTTGGAAGCTGAGTTACAATGGTACTGTGAATCTTGGAGACAAGCGAAGACCTTGATTGGAGGTGTGCCCTTTGAGGGATGGACTCACCTTCGAGAGGTTGTGGTTGAGACGATGATGTCCCAGGAGTGGAAGCATCGCCCGAATTTGCGTTGTATTACTATGATGGAGGCTACAATAGGTCCCATCTTGGCTCTTGATGCGCATATGGTGCCACCAGGGCCCTAGGGAGACTTGATATGTATTTTTGTTTTTTTGTTTTGGTTGAGATGATGTATGCATCAGGGGAAACATCCATTTATGAGGATGCTCCCCTGTATTTTTGGTGACTTATCCTTCTTAGTCGTGGACCTGTGATTTTTGTACTCGCATATTTTTTGATGTATATATGAGGCTATTTTTGGTGGCTCTCATGATGTGATACATACGTCCATACTTCTTGGTGTATTTCTATGTTTGTGTTTGTAGATGTATCTTGTGTTGATTCTTTTATATATGTTGATGGTTATATATGTGGTGCATGCCAATCTAGGATTTGATTGATGATGCGATTAGCTATATGATTTTGATCTTGGGGTATATGTGTAAATGTGATTTGATCAAAATGTCTAGCTAACATTTGTGCATGCAGATATTTGTGAAAAATGCATGGATCACAGACTTGGTATGTCCTATCTAGCTGAGATACTACAAACTGGGAATCAAGGAATACATGCAGGTGACAGATACCTAGGTGGTGGGCATCAGCCAAGAGGCCTATGATGACATCATATTTTGATTCATTATTGGTGGCTGACCCGATACAAAGTTCATTGAAGAGACGAGGTGTTCGATCAGGAGAGTATATGGTACATGTTGCAGCGACGAGATTTTGCGATCATCGAGATGCACTGTCGGCTAACCCGTGGTGATAAGATGGCAGAAGATCCATCTGTTGACATGACATGAGAGAGAGATTTTTAGAATATATCCATGATGAGGTGATCATCATAAACAATAAGTTATTGTTGATACATGCTTACTATAACATTTTATGGATGAAATTATTTGAGGTAGAAACCATTGACGATATTTTTTAAGCAAGTCTCGTCAGGCTCTAATAGTATGTATACCCCCTTGCGAAGGCAATGCTTGATGATGAATGAACCCTTCTAAAGGGTTTTGAACTTTAAAATCAGGTTATGTGAAGCTTCAAGAAATATATGGACATCAAGATTGGCCTCTGTGGAAATGAGTTTGTAAAACAATGAGCCTACCAAAAATAAATAGATTTATTTGGACTATGCTAAAAGGAAAGATCCTAATTGCTTAAAATCTAAAGAAAAAAGACAACCATGTTCCTTCAAGATGTCCCCTGTGTCAAAAAGAGGAAGAAACAATTCATTGTCTCTTCTTAAGTTGCAAATTTTCTGAATAATGTTGGCTCTCATTGATCTGCCCAATTAAGGCCAATATCAACTTTAACCTCACCCTCTCATAATTCTATGCTAATTAGAAAGTAAGCTACACCTACTCTTTAAAAAACAAGAATTTTATAAAGAGGTTATGGAGAAGTCTCTCTTCATTTTTATGTTGGAAAATGTGGCTCACCTGAAATAAACAAATATTTCAAAACATAAAGCCGGAAGTCAAGAAAATTTTAGCCAAAACTTGGGGATTGGATTTTGAATTTCATTTTGGAAAAGGAGCAAAGAAATTGAAAAAGAGTATCCTTCACCATGAAGAGAAAATTTGGATCAATTTTGTTCTGGACAAACCACAAATCACGAGAATCCCTCTTAAAACCATTCTTTGCAAGCCCAAAGATTGGAAAATCCATCTGAAAGAAATGGATGTTTTGATTTGTTTAAATTCCCTAAAAAAGACCATGTTTTTTTTTAATGGAGCTTCAAAATCCAACCCAGGTAGAGCAGGAGCTGGAGATTACATCATCAATTATGAAAACGCAATTTCGATCTCCTTAGAGTGGGGGCTCAATATAGAAATAGATAATAAAGCAGAACCATATGGGTTTCTTCTGGGATCCCACATCCTAAGCATCATAAATTATATGAACCCAGTCATCATTTGGGACTCCTCAGTCCTAATTCAACAAATGATTAAGAATATGTTGAGGCCTCGAAAATCGTTGCCACAACATTGGGGATAACCACCCGGTCCGGACCTTAAAACAAATCCTTTTCCATTTGGGATAATTCCTCCAATTGGTTCAATTAGGTTCAATTACCTTCTCCCAACCGCTATCATTTTTAATTACAGTTTCAGGTTTGGGTTCCATAAAACCGTTTACTGATTCAAGGCTAGTTAATGAATTAGATGTGTCTTGTTCTTCATTAATTGATTCATTATTTTTAGTATGGGAAGAAACAAAATAAGTGAAACGTTCAATTAAATCTTCAGTTGAAGGAAAATCATCTAAATGAAATCTATAACAAAACGTCCAAAATATATTATAAAAACAATTTAAATATTCATTATCATACATGTAAATATTATCTAATTCTAAACAAAAACTATTGTAACTGTAATTTTGATGTGCTTTGAGAAATCCCTGGCAAAAATGTTTCCATAAATGGATTGACTTCTTGGGAAGCACCAAGGACCATTTGTGGATCTGTCCTCTGAATGTGAGAGTGAAAATCTTGTATATTTGATTATAAATGATTATATTAAAAGATTTACATCTATTAACAAAACCAACAGTACAATTTAATGCATAAATATTACTCTCACCATCAAACTTTAACTGTGACAACGACTCGATCTGCTTCTTGGGTATGCCTCATGTAAGTTTAGGTGAACTGAATGCATGACCAACTATAGGAATGCATATGAGAGACATGATTATTTAAAAATGAGATAACAAAATTTAAACAAACAAATAATTCAGGGTCCTCCTAGCGCCAAAAATGTTGAGGCCTCGAAAATTGCTGCCACAACATTGGGGATAACTACCTGCTCCGAATCTTAAAACAACTCATTTTCCATTTGGGATAATGGCTCCAATTGGTTCAATTAGGTCCAATTTCCTTCTCCCAACCACTATCAACTTTAAATATATCTCTAATTGCTAATAGCTAGGGCCATCAGATCAATTCTTCGAGCTGATCAGGCAAGAAGAATGATCCTTAAGTTGTTTTTGTGGAACAACCAAACCAATCTAAAGTTTTTCCTCAAAATAGGACTTCTAGAAATGTAGAATTAATCTAAATGCAAACTAATTCTAAAATGCAAGAAAAAGGAACTAAATCCTAATCCTATCTCAATTAGGCAGATATAGATCTAGCCCAACAGAGAGCAAGATATTCAAATGATTTGGGATTTAAATATGTTTAGCTTATAATGAATATCATGTTAATGAAATAGTTCAATTAACTAACATTATGAATACCAAAACATATTCTATTCAGAGACCTCTTAGTTGAAATAATCAACCGATAACATTTAGGAAGTAGTTCACAACATATCATTATTTGTTAAATCGATATTAAAAGATAGATTTCTGAGTAAATACTTACTCAGAAATCAGAATTCACCACATAAGATCATAGATAAATAATAACATATGATTGAGACAAATTACTCATACCGACAATAGTTCACAAATATGAATAAAATGACATATTCCTCCCATTATAAAATGAAACTAGTATTTAAAACAATAGTATTAAAAGTACCAATTTATTAAATGCATTTCTCTCGCTTTGGTCTCCAACAATCTTTTACAATGCTTGAACTTCTGCTTTTAAAACTAGAGCTGTAATAATACGAACTTTGTCCATCAAAACATAATTCAAGTGTGAAAGAAAAATCCTCAATAATCCCTCAGACATGAGTTTTCTCCTCTAACCTACAACTCTAAATCCTTTATACAATAGTGCCTTCAAGAATTCATGAATTGCAGAGAAGAGTAGAAATACCATGTATTAAACAATATGAAAAGATAAATTCACTATTTATTTATGAACAAAAAAGAGGCACAAAGATAGAAATATTAGATGCATGTTGCTCAGCTCATAAAAGAAATAGCAACAATTTAGTCTTTTGCAGAAAGATGATTCCAAGAGTACTATTGGCTTAGTGGGTCCTGACCCAGGTTCAGAGTTAGTTGTGCCAAACAAATCCTTACGCTACTGGCCCTTTCGGCATTAATTCACAGAGCGTGGATTGAAGTCTCACCAGAAGCAGTATGGGGGTATGCTGGAACCAAGTTTCCGCACCCAGAGATCAACGTGATGTTGTGTTGTGCCCTTAATCTGTCTTCGTGCAGAACGATAAAAATTTAAGGCTTATTGATATAACTCCCTTTATTTAGCCTCTAGACCTCCGCGAAGGTCTACAACTGTTTTTCGCGAACCATGAACAGATTAGTCAACTACTTACACGCACCAAAGATTTTTCCTAACCCAATAATTACTTAGATTAGCTTAAGTGTTCGATAACTTTAACATACGAGAAGATACTCTCTGTGTAAATAGTTAATATTAATTGCGTTCAAGTAACAACATAAATCATGTAAAGTCATGCATCAATACATCATTATTTCATAAACCCATCATTCATCACAGCATAAGCGCATTCATATAAAATAGTAAAGAGATAAACACTGGATTTCTTGCAATAATCTTCTCTATTAATATTCGGTTCAACTTACAGACTCAAGACTTCCCTGCACACTTAGCTATAGGGGTCCGTGCACTCAACTGCAGACTCTATTCTAGGCCTCTGTGCACACAACTGCAGACTCTACTCTAGGCCTCTGCGCACACAACTACAGAGCCTTTCTTCCTACTCTTCTTCACTAAGTCCTAGACTTCTCTCATAGAACAACTTCACTTTTTTTCTTAGACATCCTAAGACACACCTATTTATACAATCCAATGGTCCTCGAACCATGGGTATATCTTTAAAAGTTGACTCAAATTACATAAAATAGGATAAAACCCTTTTTGACTCTTTAATTATCTACGTGCTTCGCGACCACAATTTGTGGAGACTTTACATCTTTATACAACAAAACTTGGGCTTTTGTCCCAAAATTAACCCTAGGGGACCCCATCCCAATAGGCCCCAAACACAAAGATCGTGACTCACCCTCGAGTCACTCTGCTGGCACGAAGATCTTATGGCGAAGGTTCCTCAGTTCCACTTGTGCAACTGCTACTTCAACCATGCTCTGCATGGCTTCTTGCTTGATTTGCTCTACCAGCTTCTCTGTGGTTGGTCCTACACTGTCCTGCTGGATTTTTGTTGCGTACTCTACAAGTTCTCCGATTTCTTCTAAATATTGGTGGAGACGATGTAGGCTTCATCCAACTAGGGCCCTAATCTGGCCTTTGAGAATGACCTCTTTCTTCTGCACTGCTTACACTTGTGTAAGCAGCTGCTTCACCTCCTGTAGCTTGGCAAGGTGTTGTTCTATAGCAATGGTGCGTGCCATTGCACTTACTTCATCATACTGTTGCTGGAGCTCACGCAATTCTTCATTCAATATCTGTAGGTTAGGATGTTCCTACAGAGCCGTGACTACCTCCATTTCCTGCTCAAAAAGCGTAGTGTAGTCCACCATCGCGACACCCATTGTCGCGACCCCAACCTTCATAGCGGCTTCACACTGTTCCCTTAGCTCTGGTGGAGTTGAAGGCTGTGACTTCAACTCAAATTCTGTGATCTTCAAGTTTATCTCAAACTGAACTCTAACCACTTCCGTCTTGGCACTGCGCATGCCTGCAACCAACTCTCTGATCTTTGCCTCCAACGACGCTTCCTCCAATATATGTAGTTCAAATACTATTCTGCATGCTTCTGCCACTGCGGCTGCACGCTGGGTGTTCTGTGCCTAAATTTTCTTCCGTGCCTCCATCGTCTCTGACTCCTCAACGAACATCTGTTCGTTGTTTACTCAATACTCACTTATGAGGTTTAGTGCACGTTGCTCCCATGCCTGGAATTCTACTGTCACAGCTACCTGCAACGTGTGGAGATACTCATTCAGGAGTGCAACCTAGTTGAGGCTAATGTTCTTCAAATAAATCACTATGGCCTTTTCATCGGCCGCCTCTGCGCTCAACGAGTCATCTGGCAGCGCGACTGCATGAAGATCTAGCCATCGAACCATCTTTGCTGCTTGAGTGGTCCCCGGTGCCAAAATTTTTAGTGCAGCGCTGATTTGCCCTACTCCTACCTAGATCCTATTTGTCTGAATTTGTAGCTCGCGTAGATCCTTCTTAATGGTGTTCAACGTCTGCTATTGCTACTGCTCAAACTATTGTAGCATTTTTGCTGTGGTGTCCCGCACCTTGTCACATATTTCATCCAGGTCGCCGTCTGTTAGAGTAATTGGATCCAGCGACGGATTTGTTGCTTTGGATTTCTTCCACGACCCTTTCTTTCCTTGTTCCTTGTACCTTTTGATCCAGAAGGGAGTGCTCTCCTAATCCTCTTGACGACCACCACCCTGCTCTAACTGCTCTTCCTCCTCTGTTTGGGGTGAAGGAGACTTACCACTATGCTCAGAGTTGTGCTCTTCTTGTTCGGTCTGCTGCTTTGCAACACACTCCGCTTCCACCCGGGCCTTCTTCTCAACCTCTTTTTTCTGCTTCTCTACCAATTTTTGGACCTTCTAATTGTCTACTTCCTCCTCCTACTTCTCCAACGAATTGCTAGCACCTGTGGCCAGATTAGACAGAGAGTGCCAATCTATTGGCCAGTGCTTGATGACTCCTGAATAGTGTCTTTTGTAGCGAGGTATGGGAGGTCAAACCATTTTTCCTGTGGATCTTTCCGTGCCTAGATGTATACATGGTGGAAGTCAACTTTAAACTCCACGTACTTTGAAAGCTGCTTAAACACGGTTGGTGACAATCGTGACTTCTGGTTGATGGCCATGTGAATGATCGCCTCCATTAGCACCCAGAATATTTTGGTCTCTCTGATGTGCATGACATCCTTTGTTGCCCAGAGGGATGCAAAATTTGCGGCCTTCGGTAAATCCTCTGGCAGATCCCAAGCGATGAGCACAATGGAGAGCAACAATGACAAATAGTGGAATGTTTTACTCTTGTCATGCGCTTCTCGATAGTTCACAAGGAACTCGCTACAAAGGTAGTGTGCCCAGTTAAATTGCACGCCCTCCGCGCATTGGGCAACCAAAGAGATCACTTGTGCAGGAACCTCGTCTATGCAACATTTTCTCATAACTTTATCCGCAAGGATCTGAGTTGAAATCTTCACCGCGGGGTCGATGATCAAGGTTATAGAGTACCCATGCGCTTCTTCTCGAGCTTGAATTTATCCTTCATTTTCCCTGTGAGGTTGTGCTTGCTCGTCTTTCTGCCAAATTCCTTGACCGGATTCTACCCTAAGTGTGACAATAGCGTGATATGATGGATCAACATATCAGTGATAGGGATTGGTGCACCCAACCACAAACAACTGTCATGCACTAGGGTTAGCAACTTATTGATCACAATTAAGTTGATGTTGGTGCGGTGGTAGTGGGGCACCCATAATAAGTTCAACAACCCCGAATGATTCACTCTGTGAATCCACTCCATCGGCTCCAGCGCGGTGACACCTGATTCTTTGCAGAACACCCTCTTCATGTAGTTTTCGGTTGCCAAGTGGGGGAACCTCTCATGGTCCGCCAGATCCCAGTCTTCCAGCTTGAGATGGGGAATCCGCGCCAAGCACAGACCTTCAAAAGTGATGTTCTCCGGTAGCAGGGGTGTATTGAGGAGGAATTTTCCTACATTTGGGTCCTTAGGGACCTTCACTTTTCCCTTACGCGGAGGGATATAATCTGGAAACTTGGATATATGATCCACTCCTTCGGTGTCTATGTCCTCCACGCCCACCTTAGCCTCCAAATCCATGACTTTTCCTTTATCCTTAACGATCGACTTTTCTTTCCTCTGGACCTGGGTAGCAGAATGCTTTCTCAGTGACTCACGCATCAACATGGGCTTATTTTGCTTGTCCTTCTTAGGTTTAGCCACTTCTCTTACTAGTCTGGGCTTTGGTCTAGGTGGCCTTTGTGCCGTAGGCACAACAACTAGAGCCTCCTTGCTCATTACCTCTGGAGCAACTCCCTTAGAGGCAACAGCCCCTCCAGTACTAACAGTCTCTCTTAGTCCATACATCATGTTGAGAATAAACCATTGGGTATCCTCGGGTAACTTATCAAATACATAAGCAACGACTAAAACAACAAAAATTGAGGATTGATAAACAGTTGACAGCTCAACATAGAAATTCTAAGGATGCAAAGTGTTTTTCGCTGGATGGCCATGCACAATTTATAGGTGAATTCAAATTCAAATTCGACTGCTGCCCCCAAAATCCGTTCATAATTGCTGATTTGGTAGCAGATCTCGAAATATTTCTGCCTTCAATGCCACCCCCCCGCTCCTCTTAACTGTCTCCTGGCAGTGAAATCATGAAAAATGAATGTAATGATTACTTTCTGGCTACGCTGCACGGTCTCGCCTCCTATAGTGCAGCTCCCTTCACGCTTCTTTTGGTACTGTGACATCATTCACTTTCGCGCAGCCCCCTTATCGTGTAGCTCTATAAACTGAGCAATGTAGTTTATAGTCCTGCATCTCCTTGCGGCTGCCTGGAGCGCTACGATTGTGCTACCATCATGTAGTCATAGGGCCGAATCCCTGGTGTATGGCTTAAATCGACTTCCATTTACTCTTCCCAGAAATGGATCTCCATTCAACTTCATGAGCTGAACTGCTCCATCATCTATAATTTCTTTGATAACATATAGCCCCAGCCAGTGCATCTAAAATTTTCTTAGAAACTTATCAAACTTACTATCATATAATAAAACCAAATCATTTACCTTGAAGTTGTGTAGTTTGATGTGCCAATCATGCCAAGCTTTTTCACGTTCCTTTTGAACCTGCTGATGGAATCCAGCCAAAAACTATCTTGCTCAAGCTCCATTAGCTATGAGAGCTGATCTTGTAAGACTCCACGGTCTGCCATTCCTGTGAAAGTGCTATGAGTAGACTAGGCATGATATACTACATAGGCATTACATCTTCCACACCATAGACCAACCGAAAAGGTGTATGACCAGTAAGATTTTTGCAAGTAGTTTTGTATGCCCATAACACTGCTGGTACATGAACATCCCAATCATTTCGCTGCGCATTGTAAACCTTTGTTAGTGCATTCTCCAATATCTTATTAAAAGCCTCGACCATGCCATTGGCCTGAGGATGATACAACGTACTCTTCTAGTGATAAACCTGGAACTCTTCTGTCAACGCGCTGGTTGTTTCATTGAGAAAATATGTTTTGCGATCACCCATTAAAACTTTCGGGCAACCAAACTTGGTCAACACATATTCGAACAAGAATTTTGAAACTGCTGCCCCGGTACAGTCTTTCACGGGCTATGCCTCCGCCCATTTGGTCAAATATTCTGTCACGGTGATGATATATCGTGCATCCGTTTTATTGCCTGGAGGCTGAATTGGTCCCACAAAATTGATTGCCCATTTTTCAAATGGCTACAGTGACACCTGACAATTCAAAGGCAACTCATCCCTCCGCAATGGCCTACTCCTCTTTGATACTTGTCACATGCCCCAGAATAGGCTTTAGAGTCCTTATGCAACATTGAGCACCAAAAACCAGTGTGCAAAATCTTTTGCGATGTTGCTTTCCCTGCATAATGCCCTCTCGTAGCTCATTCATGAGCTTCATCGAGGATATTGTTTCATTCAAAATCTAGCACATATCGTCTAAGTATCTTATTCGATTGCATCTTATACAAATGCCCAACAATTACAGAGAAATCTGTAGCGCACACCACCAATTATTTCTTTTGCTGACTAGTATATCCTTCTGGAACCGTTCCTGTGGTCAAGAAATGGATAATGTATGCAAAGTGATTATCTGCTAGACGCATTGTGAAGAGCTGTGTGTCAGGTAGCCCTTCCTCCAAATTGGTAGGCTCCTCTCCAGTTTCAATGTGTGACATATTGTCTGGCTTGACGTTCAACCTTCCTGGCTTCATAATCACCTCGAAATCATACTCTTGAAACAACAACAACCATCTGCATATTCCCCCTCCCCAACATAGGCATATTAACTAAATATTTCAGCGCAAAATGGTCTGTGTACATCTTGAAATGTTCGCCTAATAGATAATTTCTGAACTTCTAGAGCGCGTACACCATAGCCAACCCTTCGCGCTCGTTCGTAGAGTAATTTTTTTCAGCCTGAGATAACTTCCTGCTCTCAAATTCTATAGGGTGATCGAATTCTCCTTCACCAACTTATGTCAGCACTTATCCTAGCACAATACATGAAGCATCCGCATGCACATGAAATTCCTTATTCCAATCCAGGACGACTAGGATTGGTGTAATGACCATTTTCTCCTTCAGTACATCCAGGCTCCATCGACATTCTTCATCCCAATAGAATGTAGCGTCCTTTTTTAGTAGTTTCTCCATAAGTGCGATAATCTGGGAATAAATTTTAATGAACTTCTGACAGTGCGCAGTGTGGCCCAGTGTTGTGCGCAGCTGTTTAACACTTCTCGGTGCCTCCAAATTAATTATTACCGTGATCTTACCATGTGACCCAACAAAATTCCGAAAGGGATGCAGAACAAGCATGTATTCAAGTTTAGCGCAATATGATACCTTTGGCATGACATATCCAACATCAAACACAAACTGGCTACATGGCGCTTTACTATCCCAAATATTGTCTAGTCACCAAAATATACTTCCAAGAACTTGTGAATGAATTCTTTGAACGACGTGATGACTACGCGTGAGAAGATTGCCGACGCATTCTTAAGTCAAAAAGGCATCACTGTATACTGGAAACATCCCAATGCTGTTGTGAAGGTGGTCTTACTCCTATCTTCTAGCGTGATCTTTATCTGATGGTATCCAGAGAACCCATCAGTGAATGAATATGCCTCCTACCCTCCAACATTATCCAAGACGTTGTTAGTAAATGGTGTCATAAAGGGATCATGGACACATGCATCATTAATATTTCTAAGATCTACACAAATCTTTATTGCATCCTTCTGCTTCTTTTCCTGAATTACCATTGGACTCACCTAGTCAAATTTCTCCGCTGGTTCAATAATACCCGTTGCAAGCATCTTTCCCAACTCCAAGTAGACCTTTTCTTTATACATGGGATTAAGGCGATATGGCCTCTGCTTGATCGCTTTCATGTCCAGTTTCAAGGTAATCTTCATCACGCCCAGGTATCCTATGATACCTTGCAGGTCTGAAAATTTGGTAGGGAACAAAACCTGGTATTAATTGAGAAACTCAAGAACCTTATCTAATGTGGCATCATCCCAATAATCTCCAATCTTTGCAAATTTCGGCTTTGCGTATGTGCCAATATTCACTTGTCTAGTCTTCAATGGTGTGGTGACCTCTGGATTCTCTATATGTGGTCCCTAAACATCGCAACAACCCTCTGCCTCTCGAATATTCATATTCCTTGGATCCTCATCATCTTCTTTAGTGGTCCCATTATAGAATTCCAGCGCATGGCGCAGCTGGGTTCTCCAATCTGGGTGGATCAGGTCTAAAGGATCTTGCGGTATTCTAAGGATTGATGCCTTAACCTCTTGCAATGCTTAATTGATGATTTTGAACCCATCCTCAAAGCTGAAGGTCATAAAAAATTCTTCTCTTACGATGTCCCACTTTGCGGTACCAAGACAGAGTTCTATTTCCAGGTACCAATTCATAGGAACAATGTTTAAAGTGTGACAAAAAATATGCACCCACTCCGGTTGTGGCGCTATTCCATAAACCTTAGTCTATTTTGTTGAATGATCGTGCAGATAATTTCTTCCATTGTATTTTTCAGTTAGCCGAACTTTCGGGTGACCAAACCACAATCTCATCATTCTTCTCTACTCGCGCCATTCATCAAAACTGTCTTTATGCATACCCCACCACCATGCAGGTGTAACGTGCAACACCAAATTTAGCGCTTGGAATCGATGCTTCTCTAGTACTTCCCTTTCAAATGCATCTAGAAATTTATCTACATCAGTTAGACCATCATAATAAGGAAAACTTCTTAACTCGGATGATACACAACACAACAATTTAGTCATCATATTACAACGCAACGTAGATACTTCGTGCAACCTATTTTGCCAATGCTCCAATTCTTCATCTGAATCTGACGCACAAGAGCTTTCGTGGTCCCATGCAATTCATCGATCAGCTATTGGATTAACCCAGTATTGATCTCGTGCTGTTATCTTATAGATCTGGTCCAAATCATCATCTCTTTCCTCATAACCGCGGATCGGTTCAGTGTAGCGCGACCCTTCTGGAGGGTCCAATGGGACTGCTATGCGGAGCGATTTCCTTTCAAATGACATCATTCGTTTCTTTAAATTTATTACCTTGTTCATATGAATGGCCCAATCAATTCCCAGGAGCGCGTGGTATGGATTTCTATTATCAACAATCTCTATTACCTCAAATCGGCCAACGCTCTTGCTCCTTCTATATCTACGGGCATTCCATGAAATCTCCCCATAGGGGTAATCTTCTATTGATTTTCCATCCTCAGTTTAATTGGGGACCATTGTAGCGCAGGTCTCCCCATTCTTTCCCATGTCTTCTTAGGCAAAACATACGCATTCGACCCCAGATCCAAAATAACCTGATCCATTTCATACTCTCCTATTTGCGTGGTAAGCCTCATCTCGTGCACTGTTCTTGCCTTGTGTTTTCCTATCTTTCTGACTGCATGGTGTCCTTCAGGAGCACCTTCCTTACCAACACACTTATTTATTAGTTCTTGTAGCTTCTTCAATGTCTTGATGTCATGCAACAACTTCATACAAGTCTCCAAGAAAGTGGTAAGCATGGAGGGGTCAACTTCTTCAGATAGCTTGTTCTGAATTCTTGAGGTAGAGGCCTCAACGGAGTTCTTCCTTGCTTCCATAAACGATTCCTTTGTGTGCTCCAGGTCAAACCCAACTTCTTTTTGTTCGGAGCCTTGTGAACCCACTCACTTTATTTAGGTTGCTTTCCTTTATCATCACCAATCATCATTCCGCTTCACAACAAAATATTCACGTTGGAATCCTCCTCGCGGGGCTCGACCCTCATCATTTGTAAATTTTGGGTGGGCTGCTAAGGCTGCGAATTCTTCTTCTGCATCTTAGCTATCAATATAGAGCATTCTTCTATCGCTTGGTAAAACTGAGTACAATATCGACAAGATGGGTGAGTCTGGCTCATACATTCTTGCGCGTAGTGTCCTTGCACTTCGCAATTATAACAAATAACTTGTCCTCGACAACTACCAGGTCCTCCTCCTCCTTGGTCTCATTCGCGCCCCTGATATCCTCCGTGCGATCCACCATTGCCTTGATATAGAGGCCGAGTTTCTGTCTGCATTCGATACGCATATGTTCTCTCCATCATTAAATCGTAGCTAGAGAAGTTACGCTCATCGTGACTCATTGATTTATAGAAATTGCAAAATAACTGTTGGGATGTTTGCACAAATTTTTACAGCAAGTGGCAATTATCTGTTACATTTTTTCCTGCTACTTAATAGATAGTGCACCACATTGCAGGTCCTATACTTGGTCCTGCTCAGGCTTCCTACCTCAGAGGCATGGGCTCTCCCCCTGTCATATAATTCGCGAAAACAGGGCAATGATCCTTATCATGCCCCTGGTTTGCACATTTTAGACACCAAACTTCTTCGCACACCTCCAACCAAGCCACTTTTTCCTTGTTCAAGCTCTAGAACTCCAAGTAGAAATTCTGCAACTCCACATGAATCTGTTGAACTCCCAACGTCACGTCTTGGATAGCGGTCTCATGTAACCTCATTACGATCTCCAATGCTTCCGCCTAGGTCCCTATCTTTTGTTGTGACAAAGAAATCCTCAAGTGAGGTAGGAGCACGACTATAAACTAATCGTGGTGCTAATTTTCTGTGAGATTTATATTGGCTTCGTAGATTCTGCACTTCAGCCTCTAATCCAACTCCTAGGGAGTTTCACCAATCCTCATCATGGTTTCCTTGAATCCAACAACTGATTGTGATTAAGACTTAGGTATACCAAATTCCTTATTCAGAGGAGTTTGAGTGTCTACTAACGATGCCAATGGGTTATGCGTACAATACTTAATGTGCTACGTCAATGCGCGATCTTGTAAATCAGTAACCAACCGCGCCTTCTTGATATGATCGTCTGTGATAATTCGTGCCATCCATACAACCTTCACAATGAACCAAAACTGATCTAGGTCCCCACTTTCCAAGCCCTTGAAAATGGGCAGCTTCATCGTATTTGACAAGTTGAATGGTGGTGGAGGTGGTGGTGGTGGGGGCGAAGATGTATGTTGTGGAGGTGAAGGTAGAAGTGTCGTGGGCCGACGAGGTTATTGTGAAAATCCCTGCTTTATCAACTGTACAATGCTTCGCGGTGAGGCCTATACTGCTCCCTCGTCATCGCTCAAAGGAAGTTCTATTAATGGGCTGTATTCAAGACCTACTCTCTCCTGATTTCTGAATAATCATCCACTTCGTGTAGATCCCAACATTAAGGCAGTGGCATAACTCGCTTTTCACACAAGACAATTTTAATCCAAGTATTCAAAGATTCCAAATACTTACCTCGCAATCCTTTGAAAAAGCGTCACTCTACTTCACTTTAGCTAACTGAAGTATCGACTACAAATTCTATCACAAATCCTCCTATGACTCGATCAAGCCATGATCAACAATGCGCACGATCTTATCTTCAGAGGCTTTCAACCTCCGCACTAGCTCCGAGGTCCACACTATTGGACCGTGAAGCCCTAACCTTCCTTGGCTGTCTACCAATTTAGCGATCTACTTGTATAGTTCGATCGGGAATGTGCAGAAAAAGATCTTGTGTATCTCTATGTATAAGTATCTATCCAATCACTATTCTTTTGTCAGGCGCAAATTTCTATTTTCTTGCAGCGCAAATTCATGGATCTTTCCATCCAACCACTTCTCAATTTATTTCTTTATTGGGTTCCAGTGATGCAATATCACACATCTCTTTATGCAGATTCCGGCCCCGACAACATAACCATTTGTTGGCTTAGTGGGCCTTGACCTAGGTTCAGAGTTAGTTGCGCCAAACAAATCCCTACACTACTAGCCCTTTCAACATCAATTTGCAAAGCGTGGACTGAAGTCTCATCCGAAGCAGTATGGGGGGATGTTGGAACCAAGTTTCCACACTTAGAGATTAGCGTGATGTCGTGTTGTTCCCTTAATCTGTCTTCACACAGATTGATAAGCCTTTAAGGCTTATCAATATAACTCCCTTTATTCAGCCTCTAGACCTCTGCGAAGGTTTACGACTGTTTTTCGCGGACATTGAACAGAATAGTCAGCTACTTACGCGCACCAAAGATTGTTCCTAACCCAGTAATTACTTAGATCGTCTTAAGTTTTCAATAACTTTAACATACGACAAGATAGTCTCTGCGTAAATAGTTAATATTAATTGCATTCAAGTAACAACATAAATCGTGTAAAGTCGTGCATCAATACGTCATTATTTCATAAATCCATCATTCATCACAACATAAGAGCATTCATATAAAACAAAATTAAAGAGATAAACATGAGAATTTATGCAATAATATTCTTTATTAATATTCGGTTCAATTTATACAATCAAGAATTCCCTATGCACTCAGTTGTAGGGGTCCATGCACTCAACTATAAACTCTACTGTAGGCATCTGTGCACACAACTGCAAAGGTTTTCTTCCTATTCTTCTTCGCTAACTCCCTAGACTTCTCCCATAGACCAACTTCACTTTTTTTCTTAGACATCCCAAGGCACACCTATTTATACAATCCCATGGTCCGCGGACCATGGGAAGATCTTTAAAAGCCGACTCAACTTACATAAAAGAGGGTAAAACCCTTTTTAACTCTTTAATTATCTACGCCTCCGCGACCACAATTTGTGAAGACTTTACATCTCTATACAACAAAACTTGGGTTTTTGCCCCAAAATGAACTCTAGGAAAACTTGGGTTTTTGCCCCAATAAGCACAATAGTGCAACTTCTCAAAATTCTTTATGAAAATTCCTAAAACAATGTTCCAGTCGTTCTATTGAGAAAAGTGTGAAAGTACAATAGTGCGATCTTTCGTAAACCTCTCTTCATAAAATTCCGGACCCTTATTTCATACAAGAAGTAAAATTAAATAAAAAAAACAACTATTGAATGTATTGTAGAGAGTGTTGAGGGAATTTAAACAGATCCCTTCAATGCATTTAAAGAAAAAACAATTTTTTGATAGTAATTTTCTGAATGTGATTTGTTGTCTTCATCAGTTTTGTTTGTTCCATTGGATTCTTTGGATGTTTGTCTATTTGTTTGAACTGAACTGCCACTTATCAGCAAAACTGTCCTCCTATGTCATGAACTTGAACATGGAAAACAAGAATCGATTAGATGAAAATAAATGTGACTAATAAGTAAGTTTTATTTGAAACAAATCAGGTTTTACAAGAAACTAAGATAAAAATGTAGAGCATAATAAATACGAACACAACTATCATGGAGAGGAATATGAAGTGAGGTCTGTGACAAGACAAATGGAATTTACGATTTTATCGCAAATCTCAATCGCTTTTAGACTAGGGTAGAACTCAAAATAATTGCAATCACGTTTTAGGCTGGGAGTTGAATTATCGTCATATTTCAAGAAAGGAGAATCCCTATTGAAATAGACGAAAAACCTGAATAAGACCAAATTGCAATCAGAATGGACAAAGGAGGAATGACTTAAGTTTCGTGGTTTTTGTGATAGCCATAGACGCGGGTATTTATGAAATGGAATTTATAATCCTCCATGGGTATGGGATTGATCGCATTTCATAATAACAGAGTGGCACAACACCAACAATCTTGAAATATTTGCAATTTGTGATTTGCAGGATGACATAAGGGTTGACGTCATGGTGACGTTACTATGACATGGAAACTAAAGTGGATAATGACGTCACGGATGATGTGGTAGATGACTTGGGCCTGATCGCATACTGCAATCGTATTTGGAAAGAGTCTTTGGAACAGGTGGCATGGCTAAAAGAACTGCGATAGACGCCGACACGAGTTTTTTATGAATTGACATGTAATTCTTATCGGGTCTGGGGCTTATCGTAAATCACAATCGGCGGTGTAGAAGGATTGAGACTGCGATTCTTGCGATTAACTTTGAGTGAATAATCTCGTTGGGTCTAGATATCGTAATCACAATCAACATGAGGCAGGAATTAAGCCTTTGAAACTCTTTGCGATAGTCACGGACGCGGTGCTTTTTTAGAAATGCATTTAATAATTCTGTCGGGTCTGGTCTAATCGCAATCACAATGGGTAGGAAGCAGGACTCTTTAGTAACTATGATAACTCTGGATGCAGGAGATTTATGGAATTACAGTGTATAATCCTGTCGGGTTCGAGCCTTATCACATATCGCAATCGGGAAAGGAAGTGGAGTATAGACTCTGGAACTTTTTCGGTAGCCTGCAGACGCAGGATTTTATGGATTTGCATGTATTTTCCCATCGAGTCTGAGCTTTATTGCATATCATAATCAACTAAGGTAGGAGGCATGGACTTATCTAATAGCAGATCATGCGATTGCGATGGACGCAGGGTTTTTTCTAGATATGCAATTAATAACCTGTTTGGGTCCGGTCTAATTGCATTTCGCAATTCGATGTTAGCAGGGAGTCTTTGCCTTTGGATTTTTTATTATGGGATGTACGATGCGGGGTATGATGGAGAGTCGGAGTTTTTAAAGAGTTAACTTTTGTTTAGAAAGATTTTAACCTTTGAGGATTAAAGACTCTGATTTATTTTATTTTTTTAATTAAATAACCCATATTATTTATTACTTAAGGATTTTTAAAGTCTAAGTATAAGTTTTGGTTCCAGGGGCTATTTAATTTGGTTTTTTGGGATAATCAAGGTTTAATACTTGAGTTTTAAATTAAAAAACCTAAGTATTAAATTTTGATTTTAGGATTTTATTAACAATTTTTATGTTGATTCTCTAAAATTAAAGGGTCCCTATTTTAATATGATAAATTTCATAGGAAATTTGTAATATATTAAAATGGGGGTTGTTGAACAATACAACAATTGACGATTCACTGGAAGAGCCAATTGTCTCTGATAAATGATTTTTTTCAAAAATTCAGTAAAAATAATGTAAGAAGTGGAAATTATTTTTCGAAATATCTAGATAAATAAAATTACTCTGGCTATAAAACTCATTAAATTCCAATTTCTTTTAAAAACCTTCAATGAAAAAATCCTATTTACTTGTATCAGTCGTTAATCAGTTGTGAAAATAAGGTAGGGGGACTTTTACGACTTAGCTTATAATGTATGTGTTCATCAAAGGTAGAGACACTACTGCCAACAAGCGTTCATAGCCCTGACAAGGTTATCTTTTAACCAACAAAAAACTAGTATCCCATCCATTTAATAGTGCACTAATTAGAGGTATATTTTATTTTTCTTTTCTTTTCCTTTTTGATGTTAAAAAGCCATTGTCCTGGTTTGATGGCCAAATAATGACAATGCCATTCACCGGTAAAAATCAAACTGAACAAACTGGCTTGTGATGAGACCTCGTGTCTTACAATTAAATATAGTAAGCCATTACCATAATTTGGTGTTTAGTGTGGTAATGTAAGTTTAATTGGTTCCCTATGAACATGGTAAGCAGGCTTGTGATGAGACCTCTTATCTTTTTAAATTTTTTAAATTTTAGAATTACACTCTAAAAATTTCCTTTTTAATGGATGGAGAGGATCGTTGATTCCTTAAGAGTTTTGGATGAAAAATCTAAGTTGAAAGTGTTTTAGTCGTAAGACGGTCTTTACTTTTTAAGGATAACCTTTTTTAACTTAAACTAGAGTAAAATGATATAATTTTTGAGGTGTTTTAAAGATTTCACAACACAATGGAAAATTTTTAGAGTTAATAATTTTTATCTAATTTTCAACTTTCATAACCACTTTTTGAAAAATTCCTTCTTCCAAATTGAAAAATCATAAAATAGTTTTCAAGAGATGTTGATGAAAGGCCAAGAGTATGTCATTTAACATTATTATCTAAAATAAAAAGTAAATGTAATATGATAATTGAATTCTCAATATATAACCATTCACAAGTATGATGATAAAATCACTCAAAACCAAATCTAAAAGGAAAACTTCACAAAATTGTTTATGAAAATTTCTTAACAAAAGAGGAAAAAGATAATGAAGAAAACATTCCTTCTTATGTCGAAATCTAGATAAATTGAATTAGAAAAGTTAAAAGCATTTAGTAATAATTCAGTTTCAATGAAGAAAATTGCTTTTTATTTATTTTTTTCAAAAGCAAAACTTTGACAAAAGCGTTTTAACCATTTTCTAATCAGAGTAATACTTTCGAAGAAAAAGTATAAGGTTTAGAACTTCAATATTTTCGCTGATTCAATGAAAATCGTTACTGCTTCTTTGAGCTTGCAATTTGATCTGGTGAAGGTGGGAAAATGCTTGTGAAGAGTTGCAAAAGAGAGTTACATGTCAATAGAAAATAAGAAAACAAAAAGAAATCTAAAAAGTAAAGAAATTAATGAAAGTGAGTATATGAGACTTACCATTGAAGAATTTCATTTAATATTACTAGAAACATATGCCTTTCTCCAATGCAAGGCAATTAACTCAAAATCATTATTTATTAAATCTTATCTAAACTAATCTACTCCTAATTCTAATTTAATGAAGGAAACATGACTATGTATAATCATACTTCCAATGTAACCATTCTCTCGTTTTATTACCTACTTGTATGTACAATTCAAACGTTAGTAAAAATATGATAAGAATAACCAAAATGAAACAAAATTTATTATTTACGTCTACTTTTAAATTATGTACAAAAATATATTTATTTAAAACTAACTTGTTATTAAACCATCTCTTTTGGAAAGCATTTTCTAAGAAAATATCTATGGGGTCATCAAAGAATGAATGAATATTTTTTAGAGAATGAAAAGTTTCCAAAGGAGATGATGGCAAAGCATATTGTGAAGGAAGAACACTCTCAAGATTTAAATTTAATTGATGATAAAATGATTGGAATGAATTTCTAAATGTCGAATTAAATTGGAAATGAAATAATTTTTTATATTTAGGATTATGAGAAACCAATTCATCATTTTCACTTAATAAATCTCAATCATATTCAATATTGAGAGATTTAACATGCTTGCAAAAATAAAATAAAAGAAAATAAAAGGATGGAAAAACAATTAAATTATTATGAAAGCTAAAATTACAAAATAATTTTACAAAGAAATTCTCGAACCTATCGTGGAACTCAGTCAATGAATTTCCACTAAAAGAACATTCCCTGAAAAATAAAAAAATGAAAATCTCTAAAAGATAATGAGAATGAAATACATTAGAGACTCACAAAATTAACTCATCAAAATATATTTATTTAAAACTAACCTATTAAACCATCTCTTTTGGAAAGCATTTTCTAAGAAAATATCTATGGGGTCATCAAAGAATGGATGCATATTTTTTAGAGAGTGAAAAGTTTCCAAAGGAGATGATGGCAAAGCACATTGTGAAGGAAGAACACTCTCAAGATTTAAATTTGACTAATGATAAAATGATTGGAATGAATGTCTGAATGTCGAATTAAATTGGAAACGAAATAATTTTTGATATTTAGGATTATGAGAAACCAATTTGTCATTTTCAATTAATAAATCTCAATTATATTCAATATTGAGAGATTTAACATGCTTGCAAAAATAAAATAAAAGAAAATAAAAGGATGGAAAAACAATTAAATTGTTATGAAAGCTAAAATTACAAAATAATTTTACAAGGAAATTCCGCAACCTATCATTGAATTTAGTCAATGAATTTCCACTAAAAGAACATTCCCTGAAAAATTAAAAAATGAAAATTTCTAAAAGAGAATGAGAATGAAATATATTAGAGACTCGCAAAATTAACTCATCAAAATTCTGAAAACTAAGTTTGTGTTTAGGAGACAAAATTAAAGCATGTGGATCTTCACGAAATAAATCAATTTTCAAAATAGGTGCAGTTTGTACAAGATGTGATTCTTTTTCATCATCATCATGATAATCATCATAAATTACCTTCTTCTTATGAAAATCAAATGATTGATTTGAAATAACAAAATCTAAAAATACAAAAGAAGAAGATTTTGCAATTAAAGAATTATCATTCAAATGATTGCTAGATGTAGAATTTTCGGAAGAAGAACTAGGAAAATTATCAACTGAAAGATTAACATGATCATGATTAACTGTACTCTGATTTGAAAAGACATCATGATAAAGAAAATAATGCATTATAGAACTTTCCATATTATAATCTAAGTTTAAGGAAATTCTTTCAATTGCAATTACATGTTCTGAATTTTCTAAAGTTGCCTTCAAAGAAGTTAAACTGATGCGTTCATTTTTCAAGTCTTGTAGATTGGATTTTATTGGACCTACTGATTGATCACGTGCGTTAATAAAATTTGTTTCAATTGCATCTTCAAAAAGAAAATGAGAATTGAATTTTTCTAAAGAAGAACGTTGTGATTCAATTACAGTTTCAGGTTCGGGTTCTAAAAAAAGGTTTAGTGATTCAAGACTAGTTAATGAATTAGATGTGTCTTGCTCTTCATTAATTGATTCATTATTTTCAGTATGGGATGAAACAAGAGACGTGAAACGTTTAATTAAATCTTCAGTTGAAGGAAAATAATCTAAATGAATCTATAACAAAATGACCAAAATCTATTATAAAAATCATCTAAAGATTCATTATCATACATGTAAATATGATTTAATTCTAAACACAAACTATTGTAACTATAGTTTTTAGGTGCTTTGAGAAATACTTGGCAAAAATATTTCCATGAATGGATCGACTTCTTGGGAAGCACCAAGAATCATTTGTGGATCCGTCCTCTGAATGTGAGAGTGAAAAGCATGCAGATCTGATTATCAACGATTATATTAAAATATTTACATCCATTAACAAAACGAATAATATGATTTAATGCAAAAATATTACTCTCACCATCGAACTTTAACTGTGGCAATGACTCGATCTGCTTCTTGGGCATGCCTCATGTAGGTTTAGGTGAACTGAATGCATGAACAAGTGTAGGAATGCATATGGGAGCCACAATTAGTTAAAAATGATATAACAAAATTTAAACAAATAACTAATTCAGGGCCCTCCTTCTAGCGCCAAAAATGTTAAGGCATCAAAAATCGCTACCACAACATTGGGGATAACCACTCGGTCTGAACCTTGAAACAACTCGTTTTGCATTTGGGATAGTGGCTCCAACTAGTTCAATTATGTCCAGTTACCTTCTCTCAACTGCTATTAGCTTTATATATATCTCTAATTGCTAATAGCTAGGGCCATCATATCAATTCTTTGAGCTGATTAGGCAAGAAGAATGATCCTTAAGTTGTTTTTGTGGAACAACCAAATCAATCTAAATTTTTTCCTCAAAAGAGGACTTCTAGAAATGTAGAATTAATCTAAATGAAAACTAATTCTAAAATGCAAGAAAAAGGAACTAAATCCTAATCCTATCTCAATTAGGCAGATATAGATCTAGCCCAACTGAGAGCAAGATATTTGAATGATTTGGGATTTAAATATGTTTGGCTTATAATGAATATCAAGCTAACGAAATATTTCAATTAATTGACATTATGAATACCAAAACATATTCTATTTAGAGACCTCTTAATTGAAATAATCAACCGATAACATTTAGGAAATAGTTCAAAAAATGATATTCATTGTTAAATCAATAATTCGAATAATTAAACAAGAGCATGAGGAAATAATTCACGACATATCATTATTTGTTAAATCTATATTAAAAGACATATTTCTAAGTAAATAGTTACTCAAAAATTAGAATTCAACACATAAGATCAAAGAAAAATAATAAAATATGATTGAGACAAATTACTCATACCGAAAATAATGCCCAAATATGAATAAAATGACACATTCCCGCCATTATAAAATGAAACTAGTATTTAAAACAATAGTATTAAAAATACAAATTTATTAAATGCATTTCTCTCACTCTGGTCTCCAACAATTTTTTACAATGCTTGAACTTCTACTTTTAAAACTAGAGCTGCAATTATACAAACTCTGCCCATCAAAACATAATTCAAAGTGCAAAAGAAAAATCCACAATAATTCCTCAGACCTGAGTTTCTCCTCTAAGCTACAACTCTAAATCCTTTATACAATAGTGCCTTCAAGAATTCGTGAATTGCAGAGAAGAGTAGAAATACCATGTATTAAGCAATATGAAAAGATAAATTTACTATTTATTTATGAAAAAACTAAGGCACAAAGATAAAAATACCAGATGCATGTTGCTCAACTCATAAAAGAAACAAAAACAGTTTAGTCTTTCTCACAAATATGATTCTAGGAGTACAGTAGTGCAACTTCTCGAAATTCTTTATGAAAATTCCTAAAAAAATGTTCTAGTCATTCTATTGAGAAAAGTGTGAAAGTACAATAATGTGAGCTTTCGTAAGGCTTTATTTATAAAATTCTGGACCCTTATTTCATATAACAAGTAAGCTTAAATAACAGAAAGAAACTCTTGAATGTATTGTACAGATCCTTGAGGGCATTTAAATAGATCCCTTCAATACACTTAAAGAAAAGCAATTTTTTGATAGTAGTTTTCTAAATGTGATTTGTTGTTTTCATTAACTTTGTTTGTTCCATCAAATTATTTGGATATTTGTTTGCCTGTTTGAACTGAACTGTCGCTTATCAGCACAACTGTCCTCCTCATGGGGGCTTCACTTAATGAAATTCTGACATAGCACGTGCGTCTGTGGCATACTAAACAATACCCTTAATTTGACTAAATATTGGAAAATACCTTTAAAAATCACATTATTTAACCCGCTACCAATTTGAACCCAATACACCTTCCCAATTTAAAAACACCTACTTTCACTATACATTGTAGGTATCCATTTTTTCATTGACTTTTTTTATATCCCTTTATATATTTTCATTAACTTTGAGTTCCATTTCTTATATGTAACAATATAAAAACCCTTTACCCCTTATTATATGCTCAATATATTACATCATTTTTCCCTCAATATATATTCCCCAATATGAATGCACGTGGTATGGTATTTCTCCTCTAGTGAAGCCCTCGTGGTCCTCCTATGTCATGATCATGAACATGGAAAACATGAATTGATAAGCTAAAAATAAATGTGACAGATAAGCAAGTTTTATTTGAAACAAATCATGTTTTTAAGGAAATCAGGATAAAAACATAGAGCGTAATAAATCTGAACACAACCATCATGGAGAGTAATGCGAAGTGAGGTTTGTGATAAGACAAGTGGACTTTACAGTTTTATCGCAAATCACAATCGCTTTTAGACCGCAGTAGAACTCAGAATAATTGCAATCGCTTTTAGGCTGGGAGTTGAATTATCGTCATATTTCAAGCAAGGAGAATCCCTATACTGAAATAAGCGAAAATTACGAATAAGACCAAATCGAAATCGAAATACGTAGAGGAGGAATGGCTTAAGTTCCGTGACTTTTGTGATAACTGCAGATGCAGGGATTTATGAAATGGAATTTAGAATGCTCGTCGGGTCCAGGGTTGATCACATTTCACAATAACAGAGCGGTACAACACCAACAATCTTGAAATATTTGCAATTTGTGATCAGGGGGATGAAGTAAGGAATGACGTCACTATGATGTGGCATATGACATCATGGATGACGACAAGGATGACGTGGCAGATAGCTTGGCCCTGATCACATATCATAATCGTATTTGGGAGGAGTCTTTGGAACAGGCTGGATGGATGGCTAATAGAATTGCAATAGTCGTGGACACAAGATTTTTATGAATTGACATGTAATTCTTATCAGGTCCGGGGCTTATCGCAAATTGCAATCGATGGTGCAGAAGGATTGAGATTGTGATTCTTGCGCGTGAACGGGAGGGATTTATGAGTTGGAGTCAATAAAACTGTCAGGTTTGACTATCACAATTACAATCATCATGAGGCATGACTTAAGCCTTTGAAACTCTTTTCGATAGTCACAGACGCATGGTTTTTTTAGAAATGCAGTTAATAATCTCATCGGGTCCGGTCTAATTGCAATCACAATAGGTAGGAGGTATGACTCTTTGATAGCTGCAATAGCTCTGGACGCGTGAGATTTATAGAATTATAGTGTATAATCTCATCATGTCCGAGCCTTATTGCACATTGCAACCAGGAAAGGGAGTGGAGTATGGACTTTGGAACTTTTGCGATAGCCTGCAGATGCGGGATTTTATGGATTTGCATGTATTTTTCTGTCAGGTCCGGGCTTTATCGCATATCGCAAATGGCTAAGGTAGGAGGCATGGAGTTATATAATAGAGATCATGCGATTGCAATGGATGCAGGGTTTTTTTTAGATATGCTGTTAATAACCCGTTTGGGTCTAGTCTAATTGCATTTCGTAATTCGATGTTAGCGGGGGGATTCTTTGCCTTTGGATTTTTTATTATGGGATGTGCGATGCGGGGTATGGCAGAGAGTCAAATTTTGTAAAGAGTTAGCTATTGTTTATAAAGATTTTAACCTTTGGGAATTGAAAACTCTAATTTATTTTGTTTTTTTAATTAAATAATCCATATTATTTATTACTTAAGGTTTTTTAAAGCCTAAGTATAAGTCTTGGTTTCGAAGGCTATTTAATTTGGTTTTTTGAAATAATCAAGTTTTAATACTTGGGTTTTAAATTAAAAACCCAAGTATTAAACTTTGATTATAGGATTTTATTAACAATTTTTATGTTGATTTTCTAAAACTAAATGGTCCCTATCTTCATATGATAATTTCATAGGAAATTTTTAATACATTAAAATGGGGGTTGTTGAACAGTACAACAGAATACAAAGCTGAAAAATATTGATCTTGGTCAAATTACTACCAGAATCCATCATTAACTAAAAAATTTGGGAAATGTTTCATTCTTTCATGTTCTAAGAGAGAACAATAAGGTGGATGAAAAGAACACAAATAATGCTTGCATACGACCTAAGGGAGAAGTAAAAATCAATAATGAAATACTCTCCAAATTCATCTCCTAATTCCTTCTATCCCTCCCCTCTCTTGACTGATCATCACATGCTTAGAAAATTCTTTCCTCAACTCTCGTACCTATGCTCCATGGTCAACAAACTTATCTCTTTGATCTCGTCACCTGCCACAACTCTCTTCACAAAGAAAATATGCATCCCTCTTTGATCCTTTCCCTATTCCATTCGTGCTTCTCAATACCATGGTAATCATGCCTTCTTAGACCAACATGATTCCCATTTGAATCACACTTCCTATTTCTTCCTGTATCCACCTTCTTTTCCCTACGATGCCCTCTCTCTTCACTCCAACATTTCCTCTCTTCTTTCCCTACAACGCCAGTTCCTTCCCTCTCCATCCTCCTCAGATTCGTTAGCTCCCCCGCTTCGTTCCTCATGGATCCTACTTCTTTGTTACCTAAGACTCAAACTTGAACTCACTGTAAGTCTGTCAAGATCACTCTGGACCAGATTCGATCCATGCATATTCAATATCAGGATAAAATCAAGACAGACATCGCGTACCTATACCATCAACGTAATGAGAACAACGTAAATTTTGAAACGAGAACTGATACTGTTATCTGTTTCGTAGAGATAGCAAAAAATTGACCCGATTTTGAAAAGGGGCGATGCAGAGCACATATTTTTTTAGAGCATAGTTTTTGGCACTTTAAATAACCAATACAATTACCTGTTTCGTAGGGGTAGTAAAAACGTGACCCGATTTTCAAAAGTGGTTATGCAGAATACACTTCTTTTTGTTGGGAGCATATTTTTGACATTTTAAATTTTCTTATGTATCAAATATAAATATTTGTTTTTAAATATTAGTGATTTTCACACTGATTTTGAAACATGTAGATGCAATGTGTTGATGCATACATTTTTTTAGAGAACTTATTTTTCGCACTTTAAAATTTATTATGTCCAATTTT